>JAMFTM010000081.1:0-269699 GCA_023522825.1 Diaporthe ampelina | reverse complement strand
CCTAGGATGGTAGTCCACAGGACGGGGGCCACTGCCTAGTAGCGTTGGCGGCTGCCAGACCACGGCACGTTGGATCTGGCGTTCTGGAGCTGACAAGGAGGTAGTCTTTCATGTCTGCAGAGGGCGAGGGCCATGTCGACCTGCTCGTTCACAGCACGAGAAGATGACGTCCGCATCCTGAGGCGTGAACATATTCAAGGAAGCGGGGTGTTGCTGGAGCGTCGTGGAGCAACGACTGCGGATGACGTTGGACCGCCCAGACTATCACACTGTTCGTCTACTCGGGCAAGGGAGAAAGAATGTCCAGCAGACCGAGGCAGGTAGGGCGGCCAGGTGGAGCAGGGAGCGAGCTCCTAGCTGAGGGGTCAGGCCCCTGCATACTTCCCTTTTGGGCACGCACGTTCCCACTGATTGGCCTGGAAGCTAGGGCTGGATCTCCCCGGCCCCCACCTAGGCGTTGAGGCACCCGCGTATCCGAACGTATATGCAGGGCCACGCCCGACATGCAGGAGGAGCATTTAGCACGGTCGGCAAGATTGAAAAATGTACGTTATTTAAATCCTCATTAGACGCGCCAATGCTGATACGAGCTCTCGGTGAGCAGAGTTTTCTGACTGTGATTGCTTCCATTATTTCCGTCATGACTATTGAACTCGGTGAGAAGGATGCATTTTCTTCTCATCCATTCCTGTTTCGTAGTTCTACTGATCCTTCGCGAACTCAATGCCCGAGAAAAAACCCCAGCCCCGAACCCCCTCTCAACGTCAGACCATCAGGACCATTTGACCAGCTCCGTTCCGTAGTTGCCCCCAACCCTCACAACGTCAGCATCACATCGCTTAGTATTCGTCGATAGGCGACGGCAGAGGAACCGGAGTCACATTTTCGGGGCAGCCAGTCGGTGTGACGGTGACGATTCCCCAGCCGGTCTGGCAATTCCTGCAAACTGTCTCGGTGGGGCAGACAGTCGTCGTGGTGGGCGACACAGCCATTCTTGGGCAACCACATTCCAACGTCACAGCCGCTGAGAACAGAGCGAATATCTGTCAGCCTTCAAACTCCTCCACGTGGGGCAGCCCCAAGCCAAGACGCATCCTTGCCTTGGGGGCCAGCAGTAAGTTGGGGTGATACACGTACCGTCGGCAAAACATAACCCAGCGTTCGTGCACGTTGTGGGGCAGCCTGCTGTCGCAGTGACTGTAGCTGTCGGGCGGAACGTGCAGTAAGCGGGAAGTCTGGTGGTGACGACATCCTGACGAGCAGCAAGTTCGATGGGGTTGGCTGCCACCAGTGTGCTGTATCTTGTCAGTCACTTGGTCGTGTGCGTAGGGAAGTCTCGACTCACCTGGACAGCAAAGCGACGACGGCCGTGAAAGACTTCATGTTGGCAAGTGGTGGGTGTAACGTCTCACGTTGTAGCAAGTCTGAGGAGTCGGTTTCTTGAAGCTGCGGAGGCGAGATAGAGCTGAGGACCTGGAAACCTAAGATGCCTCGTTCTTCCTGAACAGCCACAACATATTTATATACTCTTCTCTCGGCCAGACTGCTGCAGGGAGCCTCAAGAAACTCCGACGTGAAGCGCAAATATCACGCCGATTCGGATATCGGGTCTGACGAGGGAGTCTTGCCAAGACAAGCATCCCGCGAGAGACTGTACATAGGTACATCTCCACATGCATCGTGTCGGACCACTGTGGGTAGCCCTGCCAGTTCTCGACCCAGATCTCTGGCCCACAATATCTCTGTTCGGAAGCCGGGCGCAGACCCCGGCCCATATCCGCCTTGGCCCGCCTTGGCTGGAAGGAAAATTCTGTTGAACATAAGACTAATACACGAGATAGTTCCTCCGGAAAGATGAGGCAGTCTCCTTCACCTGTCAGCCCATAGTTTTTTCATTGGTTCCACCGCGTGAAGAGGAATCGACTGTTTAGCTGCTTCAGGACACCGGTGACACTAGGGGTCTCGGCTGAGGATTCTCTGGTCAGACCTTCGTGCACACGGCAGACCGCTTCTTTCCGCTTCTAAGAGTCAAGGGAGGAGTGTGTAGTGAGCACAGTGTCTCGAGTATGAGACACTCGTCCAGCTGCCACGGCTTATGACGACGCCTCTGAGCATTTTACATTAGCTGACCTCATGTTTGACGATCCTGTCAACCTTGGAAAGGACCTTGACATCCTGCTGAATCGTGAAAAGCTGTGAAGGTCTACGAGCATCGTAAACACTGCAGCCCAACGCCATCGCTATGAAGTATGGCCTGTAATGTCAGGTACGCTACGGCCTGTTTGAGAAGGGCGATCATGTACGATAAGTATTCCAAAACACAGCCACACGCTAGAATGGCTGTCCCGCGGGAGGTTGTTTAGAAGACATAATCCTATGAGCGACTACTAGTATGCCGCAGCTTTAGCGCATCCTCGGGGGTAATCTTGGCGGAAGTTATTCCGTAGGAGAATAGGGGGACATCCCGCTAGAATCTACTCTACATGAGATGAAACCGCAAGAGGCAGTTACAAAGCAGGTGATGTTGTAGAATGTAGTTCCACAGGAAGATGTCCCACAGAAGGTCGTCCTAGGATGGGCTTATCACCCAAGAAGCACGGCACAGAGTACCTACTATGTACTGCATCAAATACTGTGCAAAACGAGTAAGCCGCGTTGGGACCATTAGGCATTAAGGTGGGCTTCTCACGGATCTCATATGCTAGAGAGTCGCACCTTCGTTGTTGACAACCATGTCTTCGCCCTAGATTGGCTGTTTGTCAGATGCTATTCTCTCTGCTAACGACCTCATAGTTATATTGGCAACGTGAAAGTGGCCGTAAATGTTTTCGTGATTTCAGTTTCTACTGATGACAAGTGATGCGGCCGCAGTCGGAATAAATATCAGCCCTAGCGTATGGATTGAGTGTTGGTAACACCAGATCACAGACTTGCCGAAGCGGACTCGTGCGGCCGCTCATGGTGAGGACAGCAGGACATCAGTCACAATCCTTCCTCATCACCTGTGGACTGAACTCTGCAAGTCGCCTAGCTCGAGTCGCGGTGGTTTGGGCAATATATGTTTCCCAAGTCATTCGACCCATTTGCAATCCAATCTGATCTATTCTACATCGAATACGACACCACAATCAGCAGACAGTGAACAAAGACGGGAATCTGCACCTCTACTGAGATATCGCCTATCAGTAGAAGGATATCACAGCATCATGTCCCCGAGAGCCTGGCCGTGTACCCCTAAGCCCCGACCGTAAGTGGCGGTGATGACTTTCTTCTCTTTTCGACTATCCTTTTGTGTCCATATAAGTACTGATCGGTCGCAGGCCGCGGCCTCCTCCGCCGCCTTGTCCACATCAGAAGGTGGGAGGGAAATAGAAAGGAAAACATTATGACCGGGAATTTGGATAGATGGAAACATATTTAGATAGCCAACAACTTAAAAAACATTCATATCATAATCCTGCCCCATTGAGCCAATGTGACCCCGTGCGCCATGCATGATTATTGCCATTGTTTGACTTGGATTTGTTTATTTCGCCGGTTTCCAAGTTAATTGAATCGTGCGGTGGACGTGCATGCAATGTCGCTTGCGCTCAAGGATGCTCTGCACCATAGTGGCCACGATACCGTCATGACGCCGCTTGAACTTGTGGGATGTTTGTATAGAGCTCTCAAGCAGTGTTGCTTGAATCCCCACGCGCACCAGATCGAGCCATATTGGTCACAAAAAAACATTTCGAGACGGGGTAGCAGTGTGTGAGGTATTATGCACACGCTCAAGCCCGTCCCTAGTCCACTGTTGGTGTTGACTAGGTTCTAGCAGATACTGCAGGCTTCTAATACACTTGTATCAGTTCTCCCGGCATTCAATTCGGTTCGCATCGATCACAGTGGTGTGTATGCCAGCATGTTTCTGAACCGCAGCAACCGGCAAATTAATTTGAACACCAGACAACCAACTGCGGAATCACAGCCTCTCTACACGAAAAGATTCAATTTAATCATCACCTTCCAGGTCGTCCGATACAGAGTCCGCATCCGTAGTGGTTTTCATCCTCTTGCCCTCGATGGCATAGTGGTGACCCTTGGTGCACCCAGGAGCCGTGCCCACTTGGTTACAGCAGTCCCAGGTGAAGCCTTCTGGGAATTCCTCCCGCATTTCTTTGGTGTCTATCGTTCCGTGGATGTTCTCGTCGTGGTCGGCCCAAAAGTCGTCTTCATCGTCGCCTAGCTCCAATTCCCCTGAGAATTGCGCTGATTAGCAGGAGTTCGAGCCCTGTGATGCTGTATTGTGAAACCCGAAGCACACTTGCCGTGGTGATAGGTGCAAGCCTTGGAACTGTTGGATTCCTCGCTAAAGGTCTCCCCGCAGCGGACGCATATGAAGAATTGGTCCGAGGCCTTCCTCTTCTCGCCAGTCTTCGCAGCATCCGCTTGCGCAACTCGGAGCTTTTGGAGGTGGGATGCGAACTTCGACTGGATCGCCGCGTCCTTACATAGCGCCAAGACGACGGCACGGAGCTCATCCGCAGAGGCTTCTTGTACAAGATCCATAGATTTGAGTTGATGATGGTAATCAGGGCATTCACGGGGCGTCAGAGGGATGTCTTGGCATGGATGACGCGACCCGGACGCGTCGAGCCTCATTTTACGTCAACAGCTGTTGGTGTGCACTGTGGGGAAGCTCCCGGGGTAGAGGGTGTTCCCGAGCGAGGGTATGGCCAATTGTGGAGTCTTTTTCCGCGCCCACAGATTCAACGTTTCGACCGCTCCAGAGCGCGCAGACCAGCACCTGGCTCGGCAGGTTTGCAGCGGTTGAGATGCCTTCGTAGAAAGACCGTCGCAAAGCGCGTATCTTCGGCAACTCCGACATCAATTCTTTGGTACCAAAATCACGCATATCGGAATGCATGCATCAGGCCACACCACCACGCGAGAGCGGGCACGCAGCAACGTTACCCGGCGCACGCCTGTTACCGAGGAACAGCAAAAACTACTAGGCCAAGCGTGGACGGGGTTGCTGCACAGCGACTGCATCGCATTCCGATTTGCAGTGAAGCATCATGGCAGAGTTGCTTGGCAGGAATATGGGGTCGACGCGCTCTCGACACGACTCGAGTGAGGTACGGCCGGTGGCACAGAGCAGGATGCGGCGAAAAATCCTCCAGTCGAACCTGTCTAGTTCGCGTTTTACACTTGTTGAGGTTTTAGCTGCATCCGAGCTGGGGCTATTTAATGCGCGAGATTTTTGCGGCGTCGGGGGCGTTTCGGTCTGAACTTCTGAATGCTCAGGGCCTTCGAACCAGCAGAGCAATGGTGCTTAGCAAACACTTACATGATATCAGAAGCGCGAAGGCAAGCCACCACGTGGAAGCCATCAGACAAGACGGCCGGTAACCAATTGGGCAGCCAAAGTCCACCTACACACCTTTTACGTCCACCTACCCATCTATTTTCGGCGACCTACCTAGTACCTACTTTTCTAAGCAGTTTCCTTACATTCTGAAGTACCTTTTACTCCATATTAAATTCTATCCTAACTCAGTACAATCTCCAAAAATTAGATACTTAAGGTATAAAGCCCTTCTAGCACCCCTTCTAGTACCCCTTCTAGTACCCCTTCTAATACCCCTTTACCTTCTAGCCCTCTAGCCCTCTAGCCCTCTAGCCTTCTCTATTTAGTTAAGAACTAACTATTTAGTTGAGAACTAAATATATAATTAGAAGGCTAGAAGGCTAGAAGGGGTACCTTCTAGCCTTCTAATATACTTTTACCTTCTAGCCTTCTAGTATGCCTTTACCTTCTAGCCTTCTAGTTATATATTTAGTTCTTAACTAAATAGTTAGTTCTTAACTGAATAGAGAAGGCTAGAGGGCTAGAGGGCTAGAGGGCTAGAAGGTAAAGGGGTGCTAGAAGGGGTGCTAGAAGGGGTGCTAGAAGGGGTGCTAGAAGGGCTTTATACCTTAAGTATCTGACTTTTTAAGAAATTTGGAGAATCCTTATTAGGTATATAATTTTGTGTAGGCTTTGTATACAAATTTAGGTACTGGGTAGGCCACCGAAAACAGATGGGTAGGTGGACGGAAAAGGTGTGTAGGTGGACTTTGGCTGCCGATTGGGCCATAAGTGCGAGGCTGCAGATCTTCCATCATATTATCACTGCATACGCTGGAGCCACACTCTAAATGTGCTATGCTCCTCTTCAGCCCAGGGGAAACCTTATCTGTCGCCGAGAATCGTCTTGAATATGGGACGAATCTCTATTGCGCTGAGGGCAGAGGCCGTGAAACATCAAGCGCCCCATCGGCAACATGGGGGCGGGCGGGTCCCGGAACGAGGACTCGAACGCACAGCGGGATTTGCAGCCCCTACCTGGTACTCGTGCTCAGGTGCCGGTTTGCAAAGTTGAACCCCTTGGCGCTGATCAGGAACGAGAACGGTCGGCACCAGACATCCATCGTCACCAGCAGGCCGATCAGGATGGCCGGTGCATTAGCGGCGGCAATGCTTGAAACGTAACCACTGCCAGTCGCATTCATCGGACCGGCTGCGATTCGTGGACATTGCACATCTGTTTAAAAGTGATCTGCTCAGAACACAGCTGGGGAAATCGCAAGCTTTCCTTATTCGGTATGCCCTCGCCCTGGGTCGGGCTAAGCCCCAGGTGGATGGGCACTACGTACCCGGGCCTAACAGGGTGGCCGCGGACGAAGGCGATTGGTATGGCTGTCGTCGTTGACGTCTGCAGGGCCCAGTAGCGTTCCGAGTCAAGTGCTAGAACTCCAGTCTGGGCCGGCCTAGTTTGGCGTCTATTAGGTGCCGAGGTGCACAGAGGCGGGCCTGTGAACTTTCTTTTTTGGGCTTTTTGGGCAGCAGTCAGCATATTCCACCCAAATCGGGAGCAGTCAGCCCCTGCCACCCCAAACTATACGCTGCAATCACACATATCATGATGCGCTATAGGCAGTCTGAAGATTCCAAGTTTGCGAAACAAAGCTCGGTGGGTCCAGGGTGCTTCCTTGCTCGCAAACCATCTCGAGTGCGGAATGCAACACACGCGCGCCCAAGAATTCGGAAGACGGCACGTTTCTCAATAAGTCTGATGTCCAAAGCTTCTTCCACCATGGCCGCTGTTCTACCTCAGGCTGGGGGAAGGTCATGCGAATATAGGTTGCGATGATGCCCATCCCATTTCTGTCACACCAGCCTCGTTCGTCATTCAACTGCCTACTACTACTCCTCCCTCTCCCATAATTTTTCCTATTAAGCCGTCTTTCCTTGTCACTATCCTCCTCCCCGAATCCTACCGTTGCGCCTCTCGGTCCGCGGTTCCAGGTGAACCACCACATACGCATCCGATGTTCACACAATTACTCCTCTCCGGCCTCATCGCCGTGGCGGCGGCCCAGAGCACGAACTCGAGCTCACAGGCGTGCGTCTCGGGCAATGCAGTACACATGATCGTGGCGCGGGCCTCCCTCGAGCCGCCAGGGTTCGGCGTCCTCCAGAATATCTCGACCCGCGTGATAGAGCAGCTGCCTGGGTCTAATGCCGAGGCCGTCGTGTACCCGGCGACTCTGGACGGCTACCAGGGTTCGGAGGGCCAGGGAGTCACTGCCATGACGCAGCTGGTCAACAACTACGCCCAGGCGTGCCCGAACAGCAAGATGGTCCTCATGGGATATTCTCAGGGCGCACAGGTTACGGCGGATACGGTATGCGGCTCGAACATCAACGGATTCGCACAGACGCAGGCGATTTCAACGGCTGTTACTGAGAAGGTTGCTGCTATCATGCTGATGGGTGACCCAACGCACCTTGTGAACCAACCTTTTGACGAGGGAACTTCGACGAAGAATGGGGTAAGTAACGGAGTTTCCGCAGTGGTAGGCTGAAGAATAACTGACTGGTACTGTGCAGGTCTTTCCTCGAACTGATAGTTCCGGCTGCGCCCCAGTGGCGAGCAAGATGGTCTCGTTCTGCAATGCGGGCGATACGTTCTGCGACTCGGGCAACAACCTGACCGTGCATCTCTCCTACGTCCAGGACAACGGGACTTCGGCGGTCAACTTCATCACCCAGAAGGTCAAGGGCGGGTCCGGCAGCAGCAATAGCTCCGGCTCCACATCCGGCCAGGGGACGGGTACCGTGACCACCAACGCCGCATCGCGGGCCGTAGCAGCCCCGGCCGGGTTTGCTATGTTGGCCGGAGCCGCGAGGATGCTGGCAGCCTGAGTCATTATGGGTTAGCGAAGGTGGCCTCTATGGGTTCGGAGCACTATCAAGCCCTGTCAGAGATCTATCAGCATCGAGGTTACTGCTGGTGATGGGATTCCCTTAATATTCTGGCTGGGTTGGGTGCTTGTGTTCTAGTGCACCGTGCTCACTATGTATATATGGATATTTGGGCGGCCACCGCGTCTGGGACACATGGGTTGGCAAGATCTGCTTTACTGCACATACGCAACGACATACTGCACAGCCTAGCATGATTTAGATTTGCATATTGACCCGAACATACGCTCCACGATGTACATACAAACATGTTCTCGTCAACCAAACAAAGCTGTGAAGATTTTTTGATGCGCAATACAGCAATCTCGCAGCTGGTGTGACCACCTCAGTGTCTCTACTCGACATGAAAATTTGACGGACTTGTAGAATGCTTGAGATGAATACACAATTCTATAAACATAATGTCCTACGGGGTCCGTCGAGATACAGCATCTCAATAGAGCAGGCATGAAGGGAGGGGAGGGCCTCGTCCCCGCTTCAAACTTGGGAAGTCCTTTTACCCAAAATGACCATGCAATTGACGACGTAAGATTCCTCAGGTCCCTCCCATATAGTCATAGTGGTGTATCACTGCCGAGCCCGATGTAGCAGTTCACGCATAATCTGGCCACCCGTCTGATAATCCTCACCCACCTCACCGTCTAGCCAATGTTCAGACTCATGGAGACTACCCTGTAGCTGACAAAGCGACAGCTCACCCAGCCGGTCCGGCCTAATGCGTGATTCCTTGACGATATGTCCCTTGTTATCGCGGAACACGAGACGCAGCTCGTCATTCTCAAAGGCATGACGGTCAGCCACAAGCAGCCAGTCGCCCGTGAAGACCATGGTCAGTATCCAGAACTCGAAATCCTCGTCCTCGGGATCGTCCTTGTGCATGGTCACCATCTCACGCACATAATCGAAGTCACCAGGAGGCGGACGCTCCCGACCAGGCGCCGCAAGCTCAGGCAGAACACGGTAGACGCGCTGCCAGTCGTCACCATCACTACCCACATCGAACAACGCGGCGTCATCAAGCACCTGCCACGACCTGTCGTGCTCCGGAATCTCGAACCCTTGACTGGGGTCTTGATCGAGCCACTCCTGCAGCTTGGCATCGTCGGCTTCCCCACCGCCGTAGTAGGTCCGCAGGACAAAGTAGCACCCGAACGGGTCCTGCTCGCTGTGCTGTTGGGCTATCGAGCGGAGCTTCGGGGCGCGCCACGGCTGTAGGATGCGGCTCACTTCCTCCTCGGACGGGCTGCGGCCCAACGCTAAGCTGATGGTGTCTTCTTGGATGAACGCGCGGATCAGCTGTTCGCGCTGCTCTGCTGGTGCCATGGTAGACTCGTAGTCCCAATGATGCTGTGCATGGTGCAAAATGTCAGCTCGTGGTCTGCCGAAGGCCTGGGCGACGAGTGCTTGAGAGGATTATACGGCAGCACGTACCAAGAGGTATTGCTCGGCTGGGAGCGAGCCCCAATCTGGCGAGACGGACATGTCCACTCTGAAGTGTTTGGTCTTTTCCAACCTCTATCTCAACTTCGACATGGGCACCCCAGGAAGTGAGTATGCTTCCATGAGCGATATGGGTGGGAGCAGGGTTGGCTGGGTGGCCAGCCGCCTTTGTGGTGTTGGCATGTTGGGTTGCCTCGATACAGACAAACGCGGCAATTAGCCTCTTGTCTAGTTGTCCTTTAGTAGTCGCACTGATTTACTGCAAGCTATCTACTTTGTCGCTTATTAAGTCGATTCTCTTGTCGAGGAGAGGGGCGTATCAACCTGTGTTGACTTTCTGAGAAACCACATGTGCACATGCAGCTGATGCGGTTACCTCCAAGCGATTCGCGCCGCCTCGGAGGTTGCGAGTCGTGACCCGCCTGCCTAGTTTTACTAGATTCTGACAATATCTCAGAGCCACATTGACGTCGAAGACAAATCTCTTTTTGAATGCGTCCTGCAGGAACATGCTGTATCCGTGGATGCATGTGTGGGTGGCATCAACCCGAGAGATCGGAACCTCTCCCTGTCCTGCCACGACGATCTGCGGATTCGGATGAACACTCAAGGATGCTCCAAAAACCAGCAGTAGCTTAGGCCTGTGTCTGCCCATCACGTCAGGCACGCTGCGGAGTCACCGCAATACCGCCGGTTAGATTAGCTGGGTTCGGTCAAGTTTTTGTAGAGTTCCCCTCTGCCAAGTCGTGCCGTTGTGACTCTAGAAGCGAAATTTTGTGGGGGATCCCAGGCACTTGACAGGGTAGCCCAGGTCTTTGCGGGGTTAGACGTGGGTTCCTCTTGGGGACAACCATCGTGGTGGAGCCACTGCGGGTCGAGCATGTCGGGCAGTCGGGGTAGATGGAAGGCTTAGGCTGGGGGAGCAAGATTAAAGAAATCAAAATCCGTCGGGACATACGATTCGGACCAGTCACGTTGTTTTCCGGTGGGCTTTTTCACGGATATGTAGCAGAGTATAATAAGTTGGTCCGGAAGTCCTCTTCCAGTAGCTTGTTGCTCTTCAGCGTCGACGCGTCGTTCTCCTGTTAGGGCTTCAGCTGACGAGACCATCATGTCGCGTGTGAATAGGGCTGTAGCAGGCCTCCTTCTGGCTGCTACATGCACCAGTGGTGCCGACACAGTGCAAGATCTCACCAAGCACGTGAACCTGTTCATCGGCACAGAGGGTCCTATTCCTGGCCTTGCTTGGAACGCTGGCAATGTCTTCCCTGGTGCGTCTCTACCTTTCGGCGCAGCGAAGGTGGGCATCGACACAACTAGGTAGGTTTTCTCTCTATACACACAGGACTCGGAGCTATGCTGACGTGTGGTGCCAAGGTTCAACTACTCATTCTCAGCCAACGCCGGATATACGCCCGATGGCAACGTCACTGGCATCTCGCTCCTTCATGTGAGCGGAACAGGAGGCGCGCCAACCTATGGCCTGATCCCGCAGATGCCGCTTACGACGCTCGAGAACGTGAACCTGTTCGATAATCTCACGTATATGCAACCGCGTGTAGTCAAGGACGAGGCTCACGTCGGATACTACAAGACGCAATTGCAGAATGGAGTGACGGCTGAGATTAGTGCCAGCATGCACGCTGGCATTATGAAGTACCAGTTCCCGGAAGACGCCGACGGAAAGTACGTTTTGGTGGATATCAGCCATTTTCTGCCAGGCGTGGGCAAGAAAGAGCAGCAATACAGCAATGGGTACCTCGAGCGCAGTGAAGACGGAGCGTGGTATTCTGGGTACACAGTGTTCAGGGAGGGATGGGCCTGGGGTAAGACCCAATACTTTCGACAGAAACGAAGTAGCTCGTGCATAAATACTGACATTGAGATAGGCGGAGATTTTCGTGTCTACTTTTGCGGCCATTTCGACACCACACCCTCAAACTCTCAGTTATTCTGGGGCAAGAATACCGATCCCTTCTGGCCAAACACCACGGATGTCAAACCCAACTTCACAAACGACACGTTTCTGAAGGCTGGCGCGGAGAATTACCAGTACGGAAATCGCATTGGCGGTCTCTTCGAATTTCCTGGAGATGCTTCTACTGTTACATCGAAAGTGGGAGTCTCATGGATCTCTGCAAACAGGGCCTGTGAATTTCTCGACGAGATACCCGAATGGGACCTCAACGCTACCACAAAGGCCGCCCAGGACAACTGGAACTCCGAGGTCCTCTCAAAGATCAACGTGACGACCACCAATGACACTCAGCTCGAAATGTTCTACACGGCTTTGTATCACTCTCACCTCCTGCCTTCGGATCGGACCGGCGAGAATCCCAACTGGGAGTCTGAAGAGCCGTACTATGATGATTTCTACACACTCTGGGACACATTCCGAACTCTTCATCCCTTGATCACCCTCATCCTGCCCGATCGCCAAACAGATATGGTCAGGGCGCTGATTGACATTTGGCGCCACGAGAGGTTCCTGCCTGATGGCCGTAGTCGGAACTATAACGGCAGAGTGCAAGGCGGCTCGAACGCTGACAATGTGCTCGCTGACGCATATGTCAAGGGCTTGAAGGGCGGCATCAATTGGGAGGACGGCTACAAGGCTATGAAGACAAACGCTGAAGTTCAACCACCTAACAACCTGGACTGGGAAGATCTTACGGGAAGCACTAAGGAGGGACGAGGTGCCCTGTCAGATTGGATCAAGTATGGCTATGTCACACCTGACAAGGGACGATGCCTGAGCAAGACGGTTGAGTACGCATACAACGACTTCTCTGTCTTCCAAGTCGCCCAGGGTGAGGCACCTGAGGAGGCAGCAAGATACCTGAACCGCTCCGCGTAAGTACATCATTCCCAGACGCAACCCGGATAACACACTCCTGTAGATGCTAAAGTCAGTTCGATAGTGGATGGCAAAAGACGTGGTCACACAACACCACTGCCCTCAACTTCACGGGCTTCCTGGCGCCAACGTACGGCAACGGCACAATTCAGCCGTACAGCCCCCTCACATGCGGCCAGTGCAGCTGGAGCGCCATCACTTACGAGGGAGTCCCCTGGGAGTACAGCATGGGTTTCCACTTCGACATGGAGACGTTGGTGTCCTTCATGGGCGGACCGGAGACGAGCGAGGCGCGCCTGGATACCATGTTCATCAAGGGCCTCTCCGAGTCCGAGCAGAACAACAACGACGCGGGAACGACCATCTTCAACCCAGGCAACGAGCCGAGCTTTATGACCCCCTTCCTGTACAACTACCTGCCGCAGAGGCAGCACAAGTCCGTGCAGCGGTCGCGCGAGGTCGTGGACGAGTACTATAACAATGGCCCCTCGGGTATCCCAGGAAACGACGACGCCGGTTCAATGAGCTCATGGCTCATCTGGAACATGGTGGGTCTGTATCCCGTTGCAGCGCAGCCTCTTTACCTGGTCCTGGCGCCGTGGTTCGAGGACATCAGCATCACTTTGGGTGACTCGGGAGGTGTGGTTCGCGTTGTGGCAGAGGGTTTGGAGAGTGGGCCGTATGTTCAGGAGCTCAAGGTCAACGGGCAGGTGTGGACTAAGAGCTGGATCAGCCACAGCGAGCTCACTGGGAATGGTACGGGGAGCTTGTTGGAATTTCAGCTTGGACCGGAGCAGACGAGGTGGGATACTGGCGATGTGCCACCTAGCCCAGGACACCTGCTGCTATAATTCAAATTAGTTCAGGCCTAGGGCCTTCTGAGAGTGCGAATGGAAACAACACAACTAGTGGCAAATGGCCAAAGCCTTGTGATAGCCACCCACTAGCAGACAAGGCTAGGGAGCTAACCCACACTAAATGGCACCAGGTCGCCGCCAAATAGGCTTCCATACCACATTGACAAGCAGAATGTTGCTCAAAAAGATTCAAGAGTGCTTATAAAATTATGCTCTTTTCGGACTTATCGCCATTATTTGCCTACTCTGCAACGCATTCGTATTCTTTCTCAACAAACAATCAAGACACCAAATTCTCTTCGATAACATTTCGAACAAATCCAGACCAACTATATTTTGAATATGTCTTCTCAGCATGAGCGAGCAAGGGCTGGGATCAGACAACTCGATGAACAACCGAGCCCCATCGAGAACAAAGGGCAGGATGATGACCCACCTGAGCAGGAAAGTCTGAAGCCCTTCTCCAGAACTTGCTATGCGTGCCTCGACGTATTAGAAAACAACGATGCAATCCATGGCCGCTGTTGCCATGCCTGGTGTAGAGAGTGTCTCAACGATCGCTTTGAAAAGGCTGTAAAAGTGCCGAACATGTTCCCTTCACAATGTTGTGAGAAGACCATCCTCCACGGTAACGCTACTCATCACGACGACTCTCCACTAATCAATCCCGAGATCTGGGATCGTTACCAAAGGAAGATCGAAGAGGTACGTCGGAAGAAAAGGCAAGAGCGTCTGCCGGCGGACCCAACCTTCTGCTCCAAGCGAGAGTGCAGCGAGTTGATACCGGTTGAATATATCGAAAATGGCATGGCGAGGTGCTTCTGTGGTCACATAACCTGTGGTCACTGCAAGGGCGAGGCGCACACCGGCGAGTGCAGGGCGGACCCTGATACAGAGGAATTCCTCATATTGGCCCGGGAGAACGTGTGGCAAAAATGTCCTCACTGCAAGTCGATGATCGAGAGAACTGGTGGTTGCAACGAGATGAGGTGTAGCCTCTGCAAAACCCTTTTCTGCTATAGGTGTGGCGCAAAGTGCAGGACGTGTTCCTGCCCTCACTATGGGACCGCCCACGGTCCACGTATGCCACAGGCTGACCCACGCCCACCCACACTGCCATCCATTGACGACACCCTATCCCTCTCTACTCTCAATTTGTCCTCCTGATGATTCAAGGCGCGGACGTGATTCTTGCTGGAGGATATCCCCGGGCCAATTCCGTGTACCCGGGAGCTGCAGGAAACACACCTCCTGCGTCAAGGATACAAACGAGTCCCCAGAGTCGGAACGAGCAGCCACCTAGGCATCAGCTGCAGCTTCCACCGCGACATATGCTTGCAAATAACCCTGGAGGAACAGCGCCGGCTATTTCAGGCGGTGGCAGCGACCCGAACAAGAAGATGCCAGGTGTGCGACATATCGGTGCTCGTTTCACGCCGCAGTTCAGAATTCCGGCCATGAGACGGCCGTGATAGCGTCGGTCTTGTGCCTGGCGAGATTATCCGAGGAGGACGGGAGAGCGATACCCCTAGGCCCTCTTGGGATGGAAGATACCTATTCTCACTAGGACAAAACTCGGCCTGCCATTTGTCTGCCAAGCCCTCTGGGCCTGTCTACTTGTCATCCCGGCCCGGGCGCTGGCCAAGTAGGGCCCTTGAACGTGGGAGGGCTAAGTGTATAAGCACCCTTCCGTTCGTGCTGTCCTTGGCCGTCGTCATATTCCGCCCCCTGCGCTAATTCCTGGTGCCTTGCAGCAACCCAGCCGCAGCGCGTCTTAGCCGAAAGGGGAATACCGTTGCCTGACGGCGTCGTCTGGCGGAGGCATCCTATCTCCACAACAGCTCGAGAGGCATAACCCTTCTCATATATGGATCAAGTATGCGCCGACTGAGGTATAACGTCGCTGTGTCGTTGGACGGGTTTATCGCGCCTCCAGATGGTTCAGCGGACTGGATTGTGCACGACGACTCGATCGACTTCGACTCGCTCTACGCCGAGTTCGGGACCTTCGTCCTTGGCCGCAAGACGTGGGAGTATATGGCGAGCCTCGGGGCCCAAAACCCACTCTCTGGCAAGTCGAGGGGCAGCGTGGTCGTTGTGAGCAGCCAGATGAAGCTTGGAGACTGGCCGGATGTGTCTGTCGTCGAGCCGGGAGCGGCGGTCGAATACATCACAGCGCTGAAGGCTGGCGAGGGCAAGGACATCTGGCTTTTTGGGGGAGGTCAGCTAGCGGGCTTGTGCATTCAGGCTGGTCTTGTGGACACGGTCGAGACGGCCATCATGCCTGTGCTGCTGGCGGGTGGGGTTAGGCTGGCCGAAATGACATCGGAGACGGTTGGCTCACAGGGCTTTCGACTTGGGTTGGTCAGCACGCAGAGACTCGAGCAGAGCGGTATCTTGATGGGCAGGTACGACGTCATTCGCGAAGGCGGGGTCCCATGATCATTTCAGAGTTTCTGGTGTACAGGCGCCGTGTATTCGGGTGGACTGGTTCTTGTGAGCCGGTAGTTGTGTGGCTCAGGAGGCTCGTGAGTGAAAGGTCGAAGACGTGACCAAGATGCTGCGAGAAGATGGCTGTCGACCTCAGTGCACCTTCAAGTTAGGTTTTGTGTTTCTGTGGGGCCCTACCAAGATGTGAGAGGAGAATATTACCTGTGCTTCAAAAATATGGCGAAGAGCTGAATGACTTCCCAAAGCACGTGGCTGCAATGGTGCTCTTGCGACATCAAATTGACCAAGTGTGGACCAGACCGTTTGCCTGCCTCCTTTCCTTTCCACCCATGAGCCTGCCTAATCTCATCCAACCAATACGGCTGTTCGAAAGCCTCCTGCAAACAAAACACCCAACGCAACCACTTGTCCCAGAACCTCAAATCCTGTAACCTCGGAACAACACAACCTCTCACCTCACCCCTCTCACCTCGCCACTTCTTGCCTCGCTATCTCTCGCACCAAGGCCTCTCTTGTTTGAGCCTCTCAATTCGCAACCTCTCAACTCGCAGCCACTTGGTTCGTAACCTCCCACTTCGTAATGTCCCATCTCGTGACCTCCCGCTTTCTAACCTTACACCTCAGTTCCTCACTATGGACATCTCCTTCGACCACCTGGACTTGGAGACCCGTGAGGTCGTCCTCAACCTAATGAGGCAAGACCTGCAGGAGGGACAAGGGGAGATTGATGACGACCTCAAGCTCGCAACAGAACTTCTCGTGGCCGATCTTGAGGCTCAGATCACGCATCTGCACACCCTGATTCCTCGTGAAGACAACGGTGAGGACGACGACAGTGAGGACAACAGCGATGAGAAGAACAGCGATGAGAAGAACAGCGATGAGAAGAACAGCGATGAGAAGAACAGCGATGAGAAGAACAGCGATGAGAAGAACAGCGATGAGAAGAACAGCGATGAGAAGAACAGCGATGAGAAGAACAGCGATGAGAAGAACAGCGATGAGAAGAACAGCGATGAGAAGAACAGCGATGACGACATTCATGACACCGAGTCTATCAACCTGCCCATACGACCAAGGGAGGTTCGCGAATGCCTGATCTGCACCAGAAACTTCTACTTGCATGAGCTGGCACGACTACCTTGCGACCATGAGTACTGCCATGAATGTCTCCGGTATCTTTTTACGACTGCCCTCACCGACGAGACTCTTTTTCCAGCCCGATGCTGCAGAAAGAACATCCCGGGAACTCCAGAGATTCAGATGGTCCTTGGTGATGAGCTCTGCTCCAAGTACCTGGCCAGGAAGGTCGAGATGGAAACCCCGAACAAGACGTATTGCCACAAGCGGGATTGCTTTACTTTCATCCAACCCCAACACATCGAAAGCGATGTCGCAACCTGCCCGGAGTGCCTGGCGAAGACGTGCTCAATTTGCAAAGCTGCCACCCATCAGGGAACCGACTGCCCTGAGGACGAGGCAGCTAAGCAGCTATTGGAGATGGCAAAGAAGGAGGGCTGGAAGCAGTGTTACGCCTGCAAGAAGCTCGTTGAGCTCAAGGAAGGTTGCAACCACATGAGTAAGTCTAACCAATTTTCGTACCGTGAGAGCCTTGAACACTGACGGTCTTTCAAAAAGCTTGTCGATGTGGCGCTGAGTTCTGCTACGTCTGCGGCGAAGTCTGGAAAGGAAAAGATCGGGATGGATCATGCAACTGCGACCTTTTTGACGAGGCCACTCTCCACCGCCAGGCCGAACGGGAGGCGGCTCGTGACCCAAGGTTTCACCACGAGCCTCAGGCCCGACAACAGCAAATGGTGCAGCAGCGTGCCAATCATATCGCCAGGAACCATGCCTGCGAGCACTCTGATAGGTGGGACCGAGTTGATGGCTCCTTTACCTGCCAGGGATGCAATGATCGCCTGCCGGCGTTCATCTTGGAGTGCAAGTGGTGCGACATGCAGCTGTGCGTTCGGTGCAAGGTCAACCGTTTGAGATAATCTGAGTATTTGAAGAAGGGACGAATCCGAGTTCTGGGGATCCTGACTGCTTCACCAAATCGGTGGCCGTTAGTAAGGGAGCTCAGATGATTGAGCTGGGATGATGTGATTATTTTCTTCAGGGACGCTAAGCTTGCAAGCTTACCTACAGTCTCCCTGTTTAAGGAGGACACCTGCCCTCACAGTAGCCAGGACCCTCCATAGTTCAACTAGTTGAATAGGCAAAAGGTCATTTCGCAATCATGCCGCATACGGTATTCCAATCAATAGCACAGCCACCCTTCCAAAACTCATAGACGCCGTTGCGGCAGCCTTTGAGCCGACGGGTTTTGTAGGAAGGTACCATGTAGGTCACCTACACCAAGGAGTCCAACATCAATAGGGTAGGTTAGTGACTACTCATTATACATGAGGTAGGAACATTGAAGCAAGGAAGCTAGGAGGTAGAAGGCCATGAGGTAAGAAGCCAGCAGTTAGAAAGCCAGAAGTCAGGAAGTGACACGGTAGGAGATAGGAGGTCAAGAGGCTACAGGTCATGCAGCAAGGAGGTTAGGAGGCGAGAGGTCAGGAGATGCTAACTGAGGAAGTGAGAGCTTAAAGCCCTATCCGAGCCTACCCCACGGGCACTGTATGTGATCATATTTAGCTGGCAATTTGAAAGGAGCAATAGTAGGTGTAGGATAACTGTCGAGAATTATGGAAGCCAGTCCACCGGGCATAGATGCCTCGGCCTAGGCACTTGAGGCAGATGGTTGTTCTGCAATCACATACAGCCCCTCAGCCTCTTGTCAGGGAATATCATCCACAGGCCCCCCATCAATACTTAGGTATCGACATGACTACGGAATACTTAGAATCGTACTCAATCGAAAGGCGGATTTGTGGTGGCTTGTAATGTTGCATGCGTCGTTCTTCATGAATACATTCTGTGTCGCACAATAAGGGCACTTTCAAGCACAGCCAGTGCCCTTTTCTTGGTCCGCCAGTGAATGAACAGGTCTCTTCGTAGGTCCACCCCCACCAGCCCCCAAAAACCACAACAGTATGTGATGACGGGGGCCGCAAATTAAATATACTCTGGCCACCCATGCAACGGGGGGAAAAAAGGGGGGGGGGCTTTTCCTGACCAGAAAAGCCCCGATCTCCCGGCCTCACCCTGGGTCAAGAATTTGTAAATTCCTCTTCTATTTTCTGTGCCCTCTTACAGGGTGAAACACGGCAAAGTCCCCTGTTCTTGTCTAGCCCCGACTGTGCCCTCCGGTGGTCCTTGTTGTCTCGTTCTGCTTCTGGGCATAGGCCACGGCGATCATGGCTCGGACTATTCCAGAAGGATGGACGCAAGGTACTGCCTGTTTGTCCTCGGGGGACCTGTGGGGCTGGGGAGTTCCCAATGGCGGGTATGCAGACATTCTCGGCGGGCCGGCAGAGACGAGCAGTTGCTACCCTCCAGACTACCAGCCAAAGACGAATATCATATATGCTACAGATGCATGTCCGGGTGCGTACACGCCGGCGTGCTCGACTCAAACAAACGGGAACTGGTGGACTATCTGTTGTCCAACGTGAGTTTCCTGTCCATTTCATCACGTAGATCCCACAGCCTATTCAGACCTAGCTTTGACCCTTTTGTCTTTTATTAGTGCCTATCAATTCAGATGTGATGCCACGGTTCAGCTGGCCACCGCCACGATGTTCTGCAATTCGCCCTACCCGGGCGACGCCGCGGCGGAATGGGTCACGTCACGCTTCACGATGCTCGGAGCGTCCCTGCAGAGCATCGACACATTCACGGCAACCCTGCAGGCTGACAACCAAGGGACGCCGTCGCCAATAGTGGTGACGGCAGATGGCCCGGTCACCGCCTCTGACCTTCGTGGGCCCGGTGCCGCCCTGTGGGCCATGGCGGTTTTGATCACATCCACGGTAAGCTTGGGTCATATCCGTCGTATACCAGCTGAAACCCCTGCCAAACAAAACTCTCCGGGAGCACTTGTCTGTCATGCTGACCCGCACCAATCTAGAGCTCTAGCAACCAGTACAGAACAACGACACCCACAACCGAGGATAGTGGCAGCACGGCCAGTGCCTCCAAACAAGATACATCACAAGCCACGGGCAACCTTAGCACCAGCCCGACAGCCATTCCGACAGCAGCGGTGCAAAATACCGGACTCTCCACGGGCGCAGCAGTCGGGATAGGCGTCGGTGCGACGGCAGCGGCTCTCCTAGTCGTCCTTGGTGGATGGCTTCTGTACCGCCGCGGCGTTGTGAGGGGCCAGCGGGCGTCCGAGGAAAGATTGAAAGAGGAGCAGCGGAAGAGTGAGCAACAGGCAGCAGGCAATGGCGACATCACAGCAGGGGAAGAGTGGTCGACGCAGTATCATGGTTATGGATACGACCACGGGGTTTATCGGTGGCCGCAAGAGTTGGAGCCAACGCCGCCTGCACCTAGGGAGTTGGAGCTGGCGCCTCCTAGGCCAAGAGAGCTGGAATAGAAGGGGAAGGCGGACGTTGTCTGTGTGGATGAGGCTTGTAGATCTGAGATATATTTGGGCTAACCATTAATACTTTGAGGTATGGCCATTTTCTGCGCTCGCCATGTGAAATTTGCCATTGCGTACGGCTACACTCTATGTCCTAAGCCGACCACGAGCGTACAAGTACACATAATTCAAGCTAGGAGTCACTCCCCTGGCCATACAAGGCAAGCATGTCGCCCGCCGCAAACACCTGGCTGATAAACTCATCCGCCTCGCAAATGACCCTCACGCTCTGCTCTACGCTGGGGGAGCTCGGTCCCCCGGACACCTGCTGCCAGCTCGTCAACAGCCTCCTCAGATGGTCGCCGGCCGTTAGAAGGTCGGGACCGATGACGCCACGCAACGACGGGACCCTCGATGCTGCGAGGAGGACGAGCATCGCTCCGGCCATACTGCGAGATGATGATCAGCCACGACGCTCAAGTAACTCATGTGCAGGGGGGAAACACTTACGACAACGAACAAATCCAAGTGTCCACCAACACAGTATGCGCAAATCCCCTCAAGTTCAGGATATGCAACAAACACGCCTCCAAGCATGCACGGCACCCACTCAAAACATCAGGACTCGGCTTATGCACGCTCAGCCCGTCACCCCCAGACCCACTCCCACTCAACATCCACATGAGATACGGCCGATAGATAACACTGCGGCAGGTAAGGTACCGCTGGCGGAGAAACCCGCCCGCCTCGGTCTGCGTGGGGCGCGTGTCGACGGTAAAACTAAACGCGGCGGGGAGGACGTCGCGCCACTCGTCGAGCTGGTGGTTCAGCTCGGCAACAACATACGGGAACCGCGCGGCGTCGAGGCTCGCGCCCGTGCCGCGGGCATAGAGCAGCTGGTGGACGCGGTTGAGCAGCCGGCGCATCGAGATGCACGCCAGAAAGTACAGGGAGCTCTGCTCCTCGACCGCGGGGCGGCGGTGTGTGCTGTACGCCCCCGGTAGCGGGATGGAGGACTCGATGCGCGCGATCCCGGACTGCGGGAGGGCCGACAGCTCGGCGAGGTAGTCGCTCTCGAGGACGTAGCAGGACCAGAAGATGCGGCGGATGCGCTCGGCGTCCTCGGCGGTGTCGCCGGCGGGCGGGTAGGAGAGGAGGAGGAGGCACTTTGCTGATGCGGCGTTGATGTACTCCCACGCCTGCAGGGGCCGCCGCAGGGAGGCGAAGTACATGGCTACGAAGAAGAGGCACTGCGTCGCTGTGGACCCGACGTCCATGTGCACGACGTGCAGGCGCCGCAGGGCGTGGTCGAAGTACAGGTCGCCCATCTCGCGGCGCTGGGCGCGCTGCTTGAGGTCCTCGTCCGAGAGCGCCGAAGTGGGGGAGGATGAGTGCGCCAGCCCGGCTATGGCCTGGCTCGCGCAGCCGAGGGCCATGGTCAGGAAGGCCAGGCAGGCCTCGACGCTCTGCTCCTCCGCCACGCCGGCGTTGAAGCATTTCACGGTCAGGCGCACCTTCTCGAGCTGGTGGCGCGACATGGTTGGGTACCAGAAGTTGACGCCGTGCTGGAAGGCGTCGAGGATGGAGTCCATCTCGTCGTCGGTGACGAAGGGGTACATGATGGCTGACGAGCGCATCTTGATCGGCGGGCGGGACTGCTCCAGCTCGAAGATGGAGACGTAGTCGCTGCGCAGGGTGGGGAAGACGTCGAAGTGTGGCCACTGCAGGACGGACTCGGTGGTGGAGGTGTGCATCGAGTCGAGCACAGCATTATCGAAGCCGTTCTGGCCATTGGGCTGGTGGCCGCCCTGGCTGTGATGGCTCTGCTGGCCATGCTGGCTTGATTTGAAATCCGGAGGAGGCTGGTGTGCGGTCTCACTGATTGGTGTCCGCGGCGGAACAGCTGCGCGGTATGCGTGAGCCTCGGTGACTGGCGATTCTTCAAACAAGGGGCTACCGGAGTGAGGGCCAGGCTGTGAGAAGAAAGATGGCCGTCGTTCAGATAGGGGTGAGGCGATCTGCCGTGATGTCAGAGGCACTGGTCTCAAGTGCAAGAAAGGCTGGCAGTTAGGAGGTACTGACGACACTGGCATTTAGGTCATGGAGGAACTTCTCTACGCGAAGGACGCCCTCCAGGATGAGATCACTCTTGCCTCGCCTGACAAGCTGGTCAGCACTTTGCCATAACTTGGACCATTCCCAGGGAGAGGAGACAGGGAGCTCACGAGTTGGCTTCGGAACCGTATGTGCAGTCCTGCTCCGAGACGGAACAGGACGTACACGGATTGTTACCGTCGCATCTAGCAGTCGAATACGGTCAGCACCCTGTCCTGACGGGGGACTCCACCCCAGACGCGTCGAGTTCACGTCGCGCTCGGTTTGCAGCGGTGAGCCGAACCTTATTTTCCGCGCCCGACAAATGTCGCACTGCCAAAGGGGTCAGCTATTGATGAGATGCATGGGATTGTCGAGGTAGGGACTCACGGCATGGGATGTCCTCAATCTCTTTCTGGAAGGCTGTTCGGACCGTTCTGATGACGGCGCAAGGTCCTTGTCATCATCCATCGACACGGCGAGGAGGGACCGGGCAAAAGAAAAAGACGCAGACGCGGGCAGACGGGGTCACGCGACGTCGTGTTGCTCTGGGTTCAGGTATCGACCGATGGGATGGTTTCAATGGCTCTGTCTGTCTGTACCTGACTGCTACAGGATACGGATCTCAGCCTCGGTAGTGCTCAGCAGCCTCGGATCGACCCGAGGCGGACCGGTAGGCATAGGCACGTAGAGACGCAGACGCATAGCAGGTCAAAAAGTCATGTGAGGTGCAGCAAGCAGGCGAGCAAGCAAGATGCAATGCAGCTGCTGGGGCCGGGCCTGGACCAGGAACCTGGACCTGCAGAAAAGAGATATGCGAGAGGTGAGAGAGAAGGTTGCAGTGGAGATAAGGAAAGCATAAAAGGAGCATGGGAAGAAGATCGATCACCAGAGCCAAAACCTGGTCCGAGTTCCTGGTTCTGGCATGCTGTCAGTTTTTTATTTTAAGCGGAAAAGAGAAGCTCAATTGGAGTCTGACCTCGGAATCCCAGAAAACGCGGGGAAATTGCGGGGATGGCACGAGGCGTGTCAGGGCATTGAATCCCAAAAAGGGGCAGCGTCCAGGGGGAAAAGGCAGGTGGGTGTGCCTGTGTGTGCCTGTGTGAGTGCATCTGTGCATGTGAAATGCAGGTAATCCTGGGCCGGAAATATATTCTTTTCTTCGTACCATCCACCATTTCCTTCGCCTCGTCTCTCTTCCTGTTGCACCCACGCAAGCGAGGCACCTCACAGACCGACACTATGAGAGTCTGGTGACTGTCTGAACCATGCATTGATTGCCCCCAGATCGAGCAAGGACTGGGTCGCCTATGGGCTGGTCAACCCTAATCCAAGGTGCAAGGCCGGCCCAAGCTTTTTTCATCGGTCCTTTTAAGGACGGGTTGTTTTCGATACCCATGCGCACCAATGGTCTGGTTCCTTCGATACGACCTGGGAGCCTACCGAGCTGCCACATCCGGAATAGAGACCTCCACCAGAACCATGGTTCCCTCCGCATTGCCGCTTGCCCGTTGCCAGATCTGTGGGATCTAACGGGCGAGCTATTGTTTAGCCATTGCACTCTTTTTGACATTTGTTGTTTGGCATTTGAACATTCTTGACATGACAAACCTCCGTTCGCTTATGAATAATCCGTACAAAGCAAGCCGCCCAAAACCAAGATGGAAGTTGAATCCATGGTATCATTCCCAATTCCCTTGCCCAACCCGCCCCCGGACCCAAAAACACCATTCACCCCAACCGGGGCCATTCTTTCTTTCGCTCGCTCGCTCGCTCGACCGCCCCATGCACCGACCTCTTATGCTGTTGAAATGCCACAACTCCGATTTTCATCTCCAGTTAAGACGCCACACAGCCCCGTTTTGACATATGCCCTTTCCCCCAAATCAAGCAGAGTGTAAATGCTTAAGGCTCGCCCCAGATCTCGTCGGCGATCTGCCTCACCAGGGCCAGCTTCTTCTTCTCGTCCTCGAGGCTGAGCGGGTACCCTGACTCGTGGGTGCTGAAGCCGCACTGGGGGCTGACGGCGATCTGCTTGAGGGCCTCCTCCTTGGACTGGCCCGTGCCCTCGGCCACGTACTCGGCGGCCTTGTATATGCGCTTCTTCATCTCCTCCTTGTCCTCGAGGTCGCGCAGCTTGGTGCTGATGACGCCCACCACCACGTTGCGATCCTTGGGCAGGTACTTGAGCGGCTCGAACCCGCCGGCCCGCTCCGTGTCGTACTCGAGGTAGAAGGTGTTGACTTTGAGGTCGCGGAACAGCTTGGACGCGATGATGTCGTAGGCGCCCTCGGCGAAGTGGCGCCCGCCGATGAAGTTGCCCCGGCACAGGTGCACGCCCGTATGCATGTCCGCGGGGACCTTGGAGATGCTGTCGTTGTAGAGCTTGATGTACGCGTCCAGCAGGTCGTCCACCTCGCCCACGTTGTCCTTGTCCTCGGCCCAGCCCTGGCGGAACTTTTGGGAGCAGAAGTCTGTTCGGAGGTGTCAGTTTCGGTTCTCATTTTTATCTTGCAGCAAGCAAGTGCTTGGCAGAGGGGCCGCAATTGGTTGCATCGATCCGAGCAATGAGAAGCTCGGAGAGAGATCTGCAGCCTCGATCGAGTTCACTCACATGCCAGACCAGGGTCGTCGAACTGCACGTTCCTCAGCCCTGCCTTGTACAGCAGGTCCAGCTCGGCCTGGTACACCTTGGCGACGTCGGCAAAGTACTCTGCGTCGTTGGCATAGACGCCGTCCTTCCATGCCTTGCCCTGCTTGTAGCGCATGTGGAACCAGGCCGGGGTAATCATGGTCAGCTTGATGTCGGCCCACTTCTCCTTGGGCAGGGCGGCCTGGATGAGCTTGAGCTCGTGCAGGTTGCTGTGGCTCTTGTCGGCGCTGTGGCTCAGCTTGGAGCCGGCGATGACGCTGTCGCCGGGCATGACCTTGCGCTCCTTCTCGATGAGCGAGACGACGTCCGGGTGGTAGAGGCGGAACATGCTGGCGTCGGCCTCCTGCAGGGCCACGGTGCCCTCGAACTCGTCCCACATCTTGCCCCAGAACCGGGTGCGGTTGTACTCGCCCGAGGTGACGGCGCGGAAGCCAAGGTCCGTCTGCAGCTTGACCACGTCGGCCACCGACTGCTTCTCCAGCTCGGGCAGGCCGGCCTCCTCGGGCGTCTTGCCTTGGCGGATGGCCTCTCGGGCATCCAGGAGGGGCTGGGGCCTCAGGAGCGAGCCCATGTGCTCGGCGCGGAAGGGACGAACCATTTTGGGTGATATATTATCTGGTTGAGGGCGGGCGAGATGGGAAGAGTGGTTTGCGGGGTGACAGTGCAGAGAGGGGAGGGGGGGCAGGGCAGTTCTTGCAGGTGTTTCACAAGGCAGGTTGGTGTCTTAATCTACCTCCAGAGGTCCAGAGGGATTTCAGAGGATAGAGTTGGACCCAAGACGTCAGCTCTGCAACGCTCATTGTCTGGGTCTGGCTCCGATCTAGCAGATTTCTTTCGGCGCCCGTCCGTCCAACCCACTCTCCACCAACAAGCGGTGGTCAATAATGATGCCGAGAGACGATCGTTAGTGCGGGGAACAGTGGGCTTTGGGAGCAGTGGAGGGGCAGTCCGAGCCACCACGGGCCTATCCCTGCGCCACTCGAGCTCCGTCTCGCTGGCCAAGCCGTTGGAGAAACTGGAGAAGCTTTTGTTTGGGTCCGACTTTGCTGACCTCCTCCGTGCTCGTCACCCGAGCTGCTGACAACGACGCCATGTTTTCAATTGCCAGTTGAAAGAGTAAGCTCGGTTACTAGATATTGTGAGAATTTTGCAGAGTCCCTCGCCGACACATTTGACCAGATAGCGCCCGAGAAGACAGGCCAATTGGCAGCGTTGAGCGGGTCCTACCTACATCGGATTTAGGGGTCTAATCCCGTCTCCATTTGTGGAGCGTACTCCATCGTTATCGGCCATGATTAATTCTAGACCCTGAAGATCCCAAGCTATGTAATGGTTGACATAGCATTGGCTCACTGCAAAATCTGCAAAAACATATAACTCTTGCTGGCACCCCGTGACATGCTTCTATTAACATCACGGCGATTGGAAACCTCCCTAGGTCTGCTCAAGTGGGGGCGCACAGGTTATTCTGTCAGCCCTGCCCAGAGGTCTGCGTTGCTTCAGTGGAGACTGCCAACCTTTTGCATCTTCAATGTGGGAAGGGAGCTCAAGAGCAGTCGTCACCAAAGATGGGCCGGCGTTCCATTCTTCGCAGCAAGCGTGATTTCGATGTGGTCTTGGCTCCGGGCTTGACAAGGTGCATACCACACGGTTCATGTCCAAGACTGCCTTTCCAAATGAAGGATTTTCATGTGAACGACACTTGGTGTTGAGCCCCTGATCTAAGGCTCTCGAATGATTATGTACAATGCCGGTATTGATAGCGTGATCTGCGACTCTACATGGCCTCCATGCTCCTCTATAAGACATTTAGCGTATGGTTCCTTAGTTCTGCAAAAGGATTGTTCGTTCCAGGTATGTCGATATGATAAAATGTCGCGATGAGACTGCAGTTAACATAGCAATTAAATAGTTGGGCAGGTACCTCACATGTGTACACGCTTAGTCTTTGCTTTTATTTACTGTGGATCATCAATCGAAACCTTATTATGGAGACTCTGAATTCTAAAGCCCACCTCAAGTCCTGCCTTGTCTATGAACAACGGGGCTCTTGAGTCACATCCGTAGGTTCCCGGCTGCTCTGCGGAAGCTTATCACTCTGTCCTGCATCTCGGGACTGGAGCAAATGAGACAGCCAAATCGTGCAGACTGCCAAGGAATTGCAACATCCAAAAGATGCCAGCGTACTAAGGCAGATCTATATTCTTACACTATGAGATCCTATGGAGAAGAGGACGGCCCGAGGTAACTCGGCCACGTTCGATCAAGTACAGGCAAAGTATTTACGCTGAGTATCACCAAGTCCGGAGAAGAAGTGGGCACGATGCGCCCCTAATTTTCGCGCTGACGCAACTTGATTGAACTCCTGCACGCCGTGCGGAGACAATATCTGAGTCAAGTATTAGCAGCCAGCCCGCAGCAGCTGCACATAGGTTCCATGTGCTCGGGAGCTACCGTCATTTTGGGATGGGTGCGTCTCCTCGTCCGGGGAACCGATTACCCCTGGGGAAGCTTCCCCACAAAACCCCGTGGGGAATTTCAGGAGCAGGTCAATACGCGGGAGGAGGTTGCAAGGAAGTCTGATAAATGTTTTCCCCAGTCGCCATCGCGTTCGTCACCGAATCACCTATTCGTGCCAATCTCGGACCGATTTGTTTGTTGTATGCTATGGAAACATTTTTCCTTGCGAGAAGGCGGCCCTTCATGCCCAGGGATATAAATACGAGGCCAAAGAGCATGGTCTGTGAGGAGTTCATCGCAAGTTGAGGCCGCTCTGCTGCCAGCTCAACCCTCAGCCATATAGTTTGTCCTCTGAACCCAAGACACTCATATCATCATGGCATTCAGCTGGAAATGCGTTGCCTCCATGGTGGTGGCCCACCTGGCCACCCTCGCTCAGGCTCAGAGCGACGCCCCTCTCACGGTCCAGACAACAATCGGCGAAGTGACCGGCTTCATCAACAACACTGCGCCAGCGGTCCGTCAGTTCCTCGGTCTCCCATTCGCCGAACCTCCCGTCGGATCCCTCCGTTTCCTGCCTCCCGTCCCGGCCAAGGAGTCCGGTCCGATCAACGCCACCACCTACGCCCCAGCCTGCAAACAGCAGCGCAGCAGCAGCACCAGCCTGTACACAGAGGTCCTCACCCAGTTCCTCATCAACGGGCCCGACTCCGAGGACTGCCTGTATGTCAACGTGTACGCGCCTCTCAACCCGGTTGAGGAGAGCCTCCCGGTCTTCATCTACATCCCGGGCGGCGGCTTCACGTCCGGCGGGTCCAACTCGCTCTACAAGATCCCGGACAAATGGATCCAGCGGACCCAGTCGCACGTTGTTGTGATTCTGCAATACCGCGTAAACGCATTCGGTTTCCCCAACGGCGCCGCGGCCCACGAGAACGTCGGTCTCCTGGACCAGCGCCTAGCTGTCGAGTGGACGAGAGACAACGTCGCGGCCTTTGGCGGTGATCCCGAGCGCATGGTGCTCTGGGGACAGTCTGCCGGTGGCATGTCGTCGTCAGTGTACGGCTACGGGTACCCGGATGACCCCATCGTGGCGGCCACTATCTCGGATTCCGGAGCCGCGTCACCCTCGAACCTGGGCCGCCAGCCTGGGAACTACACCACCTTCAGCACCCTTGCCAGCCTCGTGGGCTGCGGTGGTCTGACCGACGATGCCTCTGCGGAGCTCGAGTGTGTGCAGGCAGTAGATGCGAATACGCTGCAGGACTACATCTCCAACACTTCGAGCATCAGCTTCGGGCCGGTGCTGGATAACGTCACCTCCTTCTCGAACACAACGGATCGTATGGCGCAGGGCTTGGTGGCTAAGATCGTCAGTGTTTCTACCAACCATTTTTCAGATGCCATATACTGATATTTGGGACTTTGTAGCCGGCTATTCTCGGGCACAATGCCAACGAGGGTGCATCTTCTGGCGTCTTCAACGAGACGTACGGCCCTTCACAGGCAACAAAGGACGGCTTCCAAGCAGCCATCGGCTGCCCAGTTGTCAAGGAAGCGAGGTCAGTAATCCTACGGCGTAGACTCTCCAGCGAGACTCTGGTCTTCCTTTTACTGATAAAGAGTTCCCTGCTCCTAGCAACCGAGCGAGGTTCGGCCTTCCAACGTACCGCTACTTCTACGAGGGCAACTTCAGCAACATCTCCCCGTTGCCATGGGTCGGTGCCGCACATAGCTGTAAGTACTCTCCTAGCAGTAGGAATAGGACACACTCAAAACTGACTGCACGCCAGCTGAGCTCCCGCTCCTCTTCGGGACACACTACGAGTACCGCGGGAACTCGACTGAGTTTGAATGGGAGACGAGCTACGGCATGGAGGCACTTTGGCTCTCATTCGCCTCTAATTCCTCGGCTGATCCCACCGACGGCGTCTCAGTCACATGGCCCAAGTACAGTGAAGACACGGACTCTCTGGCTGTCTTTGCTGCCAATGACACCTGGGTCCAATTCTCAGATGGCAGTTTTGGTGCCGGGGTAGAATGCTCTTCTTGATTCGAAGAATTCAATCGTGGAAACTAGCATGAGTCTGACAATTTAAAAATATGAATACTCCCTTAAAATTACGAAACGACGTAAGTGCAGTCTTCAGCATTGGAACCCCTGTGATTTTGCGTCATTTCACGCGACCAATCGATCGAGATACTCGATGTAGTCAGCGAAGAAGTGCCTCAACAGCAAGCCTGCTGTGGACCCTATTTTCACGCCATCACATTCAACATTTCCTGGTACTCCATTGGCCATGGTAAGCCAGGACAATCTCATCATTGTCAGGAACGACCTCCCCCGTTCATCTGTCCGGTGGATATCGGCCCCGAACTCGAGAAGGATCCTGAGGGCGTCGGGCTTCGCGGGTCTCCACTGGTCGGCCATGTCGAGAAAGTACAACAGTGGTGGGCGAACACAGTGGTCCCCAGAGTTAGGGTCCGCGCCCTTTGCCAGTAAGACCCGCAGAGCCTCAGGCCATTCTAGGGCAAGATGGATATAACTCAGGGCTCGCGGGTCTTGTGGCAGGGCCGGCAGCGGTAGGTGCTTCAGAATCAGCTCGAGGGGACGCGGCAGCGTCTCGTCGCCCTTGTGATGGCAGGAGCCCTGGTTTCCATGGTTATGAAACTCCATGATTGCTCTCGTGAATGATGTGGGGTATCCACTGTCCGACAAATGGGCATTGGGCCTGCTAGACCTATGAGTAGGTTTGAATTGTAAATAACTGGTTCCGTTTCTATTCCGTATACAGCCTAAGCCATACACAGCACCTTCATACAGTCATAAACACTCAAGACCCAGCATTTAAAAAACATACAATGTCTATAGCAGTATTTAAATACGATAAGTCTATAGGCACGTGGCCTCAGCCTTATAACACACAAACAAGGCTAGGGAGAGACCACTCCCAACAGCACCGTTAATCATCAACACATAGCCCAAGGGCTAATTAACAGCAAAGCAGTTATACAGTAAGGCAAGAATAGTCTCTCAAGATGGTCCCTATATAAGCTTACTCACAGTCCCACAAAGGAAATCCAAGCCAAAAACCTATTCCTCCACCACCAACACACACACACACACACACGCAAAGAAGCACTCACCAGGTAAGCAAGACAACCCCCATCTAAGCACACAACTACTAATTTCAACAAGTCAAGATAAGATTCAAAATAAGCTATCCCTAAGCCTTCCATAAGGTAGCCTTAAAAGCCTCAGAAGAGAAAAGGGATAAAGTTCGTGAGATAACAAAGGAAAGCCGCAATAACCTAGTACTCCTCCATATCTTTAGCTTTATAGCCGAAGATAAAGGCCTTTTGAAGCAGGTGAATAGGCATGAGGAAAGTCAAGGAAGGAAGGGGCATTTTGAGGTGCCTTCGCGAGAGGAATACTGGGAAATGTACGAGGCCGTCGAAGACTTCGTGCACGGGCTCTGGGCTGGGGAAGAAACGAGCGACTGAGCAGACAGACAGACAGACAAACAGTTTGAAGGAAGAATACAGTGTGGCCGAAGCCGAATTGTAAATAAGCACTCCATTCTTGTTTTGAGGGTGTCTTATGTGGGTCAGCTCCGTGACGTAGTAAGAGCCTCACCATAGGGCGACAACCACAAGCCACGGCATAAGACAGGGGCGTCTCCCACCAGGAGTCGAATACGTTCACCTGCGCGCCGTTTTCTAGCAGGATCTGAGCAATAACGACAGGTGAGTGGTACCTGCAGACAATCTGAAGCAGCAGGGAAGCACCAATTTTCCCGGGAGAGTCCGATCGCGGCCTCGCAAGCAAGCTCTTGATGATGGTTATCTCGCCCACTCCTGGCGTTATGTACCACGCAATAGCCATCTTCAGAAGCTTGAAAGGGTCAATGCGGTCAGGAAAGAGGTCGATAAGCGAATCAATATGTTTCAAATCCCTTGCGTTGATACCATATCCGATGCTCTCGTCCAGTTCTTGGTCCGGCGGTTCAAGAGTTCCCCCATTCCTTGCCAGGATAAGACACTCGTCCCAGGAGCGACTGTTATACGAATCTCTAATCTGGTCACGCACGTAAATGCGTCCATAGTTCGCCACAAGGGGATGTTGGAGAATGTATCCCATGATGGATGCATCGCCTGCGGCCACGGAAAGTCTTAGCGCCTGATCAAATGCGCAGCGTCCCCTGAACCTCATATCTGGGCGGGCTCCATGTCTGAGCAGCAAGTCGACTTTGTTTGCTGTTGTGGCGTAAAAGTCGGTTCCGCTGTTTTCGAGCAACAAGTAGATGATATTTCTGTTCTCATCGTCCGTGCCATTCACATCCGCACCCAGCTCGAGAAAGACTTGAAGCGTACGCAAAAGCGACTCGCGGTAGGCTGCGGCGAATCCGAGGGGTGTATATCTCATGACTGGTCCAGGTAAGCGTTCATCGATGTTCGTCCCAAGCGCGACAAGCCGGCGTGCAAACTCTTCTCGTCGTTCTTCCCAGATGGCAGGATCGAGTGATTGATGACGCTTCGGGAAAAACGTGCGCGGCCGTGCAGCAAATTGCAAAAGACTGGCCGCCATATCCCGACTTGAAGCATCGTGAACTGCGCCCTCTGCTAGAAGCACTACAGCACCTTCAAAAAAGCCCATCTCGCAGGCCATCCGTAACCCTGTTCTGCGGCCTACTCCTGATAAGACGTCCAAAGATGCTCCAAGACGGATCAACGTTTTAATGGCTGGCAGGTTGTCCGTCAATGAGCAGGCATGATGCAGCGCAGTATAGCCCGCACTGTCAGGTTCATCCACATCAACCAAGCCACTGCCAACGAGTAACTCGATCGCCGTGGTGTTGTTACAACGAGCGGCTGTATGGAGGACATTTGTGCTGGGAAAACGCCCGGTTCCTGGGCTCCGAACCAAGGCCCCATAAGATATTAGCAGCCTTGCCGCGGATGTATGGCCATTACAAATGGCTATGTGTAGAGGAGTCCAAGAGTGCCTTCTCCTCCTCCTGTTGAATTCGAAATCGTCATCGTCGTCGTCGTCGTCAAAGTTGTGAAAAACCGCGCCGCGTTCAAAGTACTCTGAACTGGGTTTACATTGGCAGACGTGCTGTGCCAACGACTCAGTCCTGGCACCATTTTTCAAAAGCCATTTAACGACAGAATCCTGCCCGAATTTGGCGGCAATATGAAGTGGGAAAAAGCCAGCGCTGGTGTGTAGTCTTTGTTGCGGATAGGAATCAAGGCGCCGGACCACAATGGAAAGTCGTGAGCCACTGTTGTCATTGACCTCAGCCCCGCAGGATCGCATTCCTTCGAGCGTGCGGATATGACCATGCTCAGCGGCCCAGTATATGGCGCTGTTGCCCTCTTCTCGCACACTATATTGCAGGAGGACTCGAGTCGCCAGTCCATTCAGGCGACGGTTTGACCGCGCGAGACACGCCTTGCCTGGCACATCACACGCCTCGGCGATCAGGACGATGAGCTCGTCTGGAAGGTTTGTGAGAGAAGCCATGCCGAACGCTTTGCAAGGCTCTTGATTGGTCATTAATGCGAAAAGAAGTGACCTCTGATGCCTGCTGCAGAAGGAGCGGAGGTTGGTTGTCAGGTGGGAAGCGTACCCGAGAAATGATCCCTACCCCTCCCTTGTCCTCCAGATTTAATTACAGTGTGGGTTCAAAGGTTACACAGACACACACGTTGGTCCACGTCAGTATTTCTTTTTTTGCTACCAGATGCCTTGGTTCCTCTAATATTTCCACCTAGCCCCAAGGACACTGTGGCTCCAGCACGTTGCTTCACGTCATGAGAACGCTAAGCCTCGCTCTCAGGGCTACGCTATTCATTATGAACCAGGTATTGATGAAACTTCGCAGAGTGATTTGTCACGTCAATGATATATGAAGCGAGTCAAGTGATTTGTCCCGAACTTTAGAATGGATCGCCAGGATTCTAGAGTATGGCATCTGTTGGTGTGTACGCCGTCTGCAGGCCGTTTGTTTACTAAGGAACACGAAGGAGCCGAAAGATATGCTACTATTTAGGGTCAATTCTCAGATTACTAGCGTTTCACACGTGAATATTGGAAGGTCTGTAAGTTGGGCGCATTCCTCACCCTTCGAATTACTTGAAAACCCTTCAATTCATCACTTTTATTCTTCTCGGATTCTCAGAGCATCGCTACTGGTAGCAGCCGCACCACGAGCATCCCCATCGCACTTAAGTGAAAAGTGCCCATGTCTGGTATGGTAGAAAGCTTATATTAGGCAGAAATAAGCTTCTCAACGGGAGCCACACTATCTTCTATTTCTATAATGAAGCTTTTGGACATCAGACGATCAGGGATGATGCTTCACCTCATTGCACAAAGTAACAGCATGAGTCATGATGGTATCGAATTCGACGGGCTCGTTGTGAAGTATGTTATCTGAGCTGATATGCGCCGAGTTGCTCAGTTGGATGCTCCGGGTAATTTTCGCCGGAGGACAATTGTGAACGTTGGATTATAGTAAGCTCAGATGGTAATGGTCTTGATGAGGTTCAGCGTTCAGCCTCATGTCTTTTCTTCGCTTACTTTAGACCGGTACACGCTCTTGTTATTTTCGTTGTGTCATTCCGGCTATCTTATTTATTTGGGACGCTCCTTGGGCCTGCCATCTAGTACCCTTGCCTTGGCATCCAATCTTCAATGGAGAGCGGCGTGAGTTGAAGCCGTTCTATAAGTGCCCTGAATAGGGGTCGCATGAGTCTCACGATGCTTCGATGGTTATGTGCTCAATGCGAAACTGTAATGCAGGCCCTTGAGCAGCCTTCACGGACTGCAAGTCTCCGCTATAGTGCTAAGGTGGTGGCGCAGGTCAGGCTCAAACCAATCAGCACAGATCAGCCTCCTGATGATACGACCTTCCGACACGCCTCACAACTTGAACAGTACCATTGCTAATACAATATGTACTATAAGGGCAGGCCTAGCCTCTCCATGGTTTTTCGCGCCTTCCTGATGCGAAAACGACTTCAAACATAGTAGTCGCGTACAGTATTCAAGACCTACTCCACAACCTCTGACTTTTAGGTCTGCCGGTACAGCCTTCTACAACATGAAATTAATTGCGTTTATTATCATCTCTACCTCTTCCGCTGCGGTCAGCGCGAAATACCTTGTCTCGGACTTATCACGCTGTGTTGTTTCTCAACCTGGAACCAGCTTCAGGCGCGCCCAGCGCCTGGCCAGACGGCAGTCTACGTCAGTCGAGGCCTTCCTGCCGCAGGATGACCATAGCCAATACTTGATCAACTTTACCGTCGGGACACCACCTCAGCCAGTGGCAGCCATTCTCGATACGGGCTCAACAGACGTCTTCATCCCTTCCACTACGCACCCGAAGTGTCAAGCAGGCGAGTGTGCGGCCGGCGCTTTCGATGCGGCGAGGTCCACCAGCCTCAACATACTCATAAAAGATGGGTTCAAAACACAATTCGTTGATCCTGCAGATACGGACAGTGGAGATTGGGTCGACGAGACTATCAGTATTGGAGGATCCAAACCAGTGACGAAGGCCATTATGGCGGTTTCCAACTCGGGGTGAGTGAGACCTGCTAAGCTGTACTGTAGGAACGACTTGTGTTCTTTAAGCATGCAAGTTGTGTCTTACAGAATTATATGGATGCAAGTTATGCTGACGGATATACCACTCACGCATAGATTCGATTCCATCAGTGTTTTTGGCCTAGGCTATGCCTAGAACGAAGCGGTTGCGTTTCCAATCCCCTATACATATAAAATATATATAGTACCTTCATATAGTGGTAAGCACTTAAGACCTAGTACTTAGAGAAAAAACAATACTAATTATAATAAAAGGATAATATAATACACAGGTATATAGCCTCAGCCTTATACTATATAAATAAGGCTAAGAAGTATTACTCCTAATAGTATTATTAATTAGAATTATTAATACTAATAACTTAAGGACTAATAACTAGTAAAGTAGTTATATAATAAAATAGTTATATAATAAAACTATAATAGTCTTAAGATAATACCTATAAGAAGGTATAATAATCCTATAAAGGGAGACCTAACTAAGAAACTTAACTTTTCCCTATTAATAATATTTATTCCTAAGGAGCTTTTAAAGAAGATATAATCTTAAGATTATATAACCTCTTAAAACTACTTACTAAGTAAGTATTATAATTCCTATTCTAAGTATATAGCTAACTAAATAGGTATACTATTATAGCTAACTTATTTAAAGAAGCCTCCCTATATAGTTTTAAAGAAAAGAAAAAAACCCTCTTAGAAAAATAAATAGAATTTATTTATAAGATATATAATAAATATAATATATATAAAGTAGAAGTAAGAATATCTTAGAATTAATACTTCCTCCTTTAGGTATATTACTTTATTATTAAGAATCTTTCTAACTCTATAAAATAAGTAAGGAGGGTTATAGAAGAGGGGGCCCTATAGGGAAAGCTAAAGGTTCTTTATATAGAGGATTATAAGGATATATACTAAGTGATTATTGAATTTGTAGATAAGGTATAAGCTAGTAGGTAGTCTATAGGCTGAGAAGATGACGAATAGATAGACAGTTGAATAAAAAAAAAACATAAGGTGGCCGAAGCCTGCCCAGAACGAAGCCGTCCCAAATCCAAATGGCAACGGCACCTACCCAACAGTATTGGACAACATGGTATCGCAGGGACTCATTGCTCGTCCGGCATACTCTCTTCACCTCGATTCAGTCGATCAAGCCGGCGGAAGCATCTGCTTCGGCTGTATCGACGAGTCCAAGTTCACCGGACCGCTGACCGCACTGCCGATACAGCCAGGAACTTCGGCCAGTGTTCCAGAGTTCTACGTGACGCTGTCTTCCATCGTCTTGACCGATGCCGCAGGCAAAGAGACAGCTCTGACGCCCGAAGGCTTTGCACAGAGCACTCTGCTCGACTCCGGCACGTCCACGACCGGCCTGCCCAACAGCATCTTCGAGCCTATTGCCAAGGGGCTCGGCGCCGTGGGCGTCGACGTCAGCGACAACCAGGACGGCAGCGAGGTCATCTTCACGGTGCCGTGCGAGCTCAAGTCCACCAACGCGACACTGACGTACACATTTGGCGGCACCGATGCCGGCGCCTCCAAGGTTGTCGTCCCGCTGAGCCAAGTCATCGGGAACACAGGCCAGGAGTTTAACACGTCCGAGTTCGCCAGCCCCGAGGGTGGCTGCGATATGGGCTTCGAGGGTCCCATCGCTGGTGTCTCCATACTTGGCGACACTTTTATGCGCAGCGCGTACATGGTATTTGACCTTGCCAACAACGTCGTCGCCATGGCCCAGGCGAAGGTGGGCGGGCCAAGTGATAATAGCACATTCGGGGGCGGAGCCAGCATCAAAGAGATTCCAATCGGAACGGGGCTTCCGGGTGTCAATATAACTGCTGCAGCCCCGGGCACGCAAATACCGGCGGACCTTGCGGGTGTAAAGCCTAATGTGCCGGCGGCGACCAAGGGACCCGACGGCAAGATACAACCTGGGACACCCACATTCAATCTGCTGGGTGGCAATACAGGTGCACCATGACGTTTGTAATGGCTTCGCTTGGGTAATGTTGCAACAAGGTTTATTGAATTTGAACCATGATTCCAAAAGTTTGCTGCTGTGGATTCTGACCTTCTTCATACTCGAGCGTCAGTGTTGGGAAAAGCTTACACCAGGCCCAGCAAGCCTGAGAAGTCATATGTATCTAAGCGCCGTTCGCCAACCTCCAGCAGACATTAATGATAGCGCTAGTCGCCAGTACATGGCTCAGCGTGCGAGGAGGCGCAATGTTAGCCAAGTAGCTGACATAGTACAACCCCGTCTTCAACAACACATGCAGCCCCAGCAAATTTGCAATGTGCGTGTCAGCAGGCGCCAGACTCTGTGCCAGCGCCGCCGCGACGGCGAACCCGGCAAAGTTCTCCATCAGGTTGTAGTGAGCGGACCGCATGCGCAGCGGCAGCCCATCCAGAGTGTGGACGTGCTTCCGTGGCGAGTTGTTGTCCAGGCCCTCGCGGCGGCCCATGGCCTGGCCCGCGGCTGAGATTGCGCCTGATGCTCCGAATGTCCAGAACACGTATATTGCCGTCAGGGCCGGGATGGTGCGGCCCGGGGCTACGCCGCCCGGAAAGACCTCCAGGACTCGCTGAACTAGGCCATGAAATAGGCCGTCGGCTTTGGTGATGCTGGAGGTAATGGGGACTCCTACGAGATACGCTGCTGCGAAGCCGCTGATGGCCGCGCCAGATGGATTGACGCTGTGTGTCTGTGTCAGTATCATCCCGAGGAGCTGATAATTCTGAACTTACATCGCCTCCTTGCGGGCCACTTCGTCTACTTTCTCTGATGCTGTTTTGGGTGGCATCGTCAGGTCTGAAGGGATGTTTGGTTGTGATTAGAAGCTGATGTCAATATTGATCACGAGAGGAGAATCTGGGGATATCTGTCCCAATGACATCATCGTTTTGGGGTTCTGTATGGTATGAAGAGTGGCCGATCTTCTTACCTCGGCATCATAAGCATGCTTTCAAGTGTTGACTAAGGGTCAGACCCTCTTTGTTACATAAGTCACTCGCTTGGACTGAATAATTGGGACTGGCATGCTTACCGGAAGCAGCGTTCCCAAGGTACTGTCTGAACATTTGAAAGCCGAAATTGGGATGCTCTCAAGCAGATTGAGCTTTCTGCTCTGCCGATATCACATACATTAATACAATAACGCAGCCACATAGTCAAATCTTCTAAATGTTACTTGAGAGCAACTGTGGCTTAATTAGTTGCTTTCTGCCTGCCAGTGATAATTCTATCGATTGAATTATAGAACACCATCCTCTAGTAGACTGGCTCATGGGGATTCATTCTGAAAGAGGTTAACTTCTTCGATATTCATGTCACAGAAGGGAGATTTATGCACTCGTGCTGGCACTTTGAGTGAGAGCGTCAATAGCGGAAGATTACATTTACGAGTGCCAATATGATGATATCGTCATTCGTGCTTCACTTGATGCGTCCTCAGAAACACAATCCCAGACGTACTGTAACTCAAGTATTGCGGAAGGCCTAGCTTAGAACAGCCTGGATTTAATTAATTGGGTTAGATCATCGTAAGGTAAACGGCAAGACCGGATCTTCTGGATCGATGAAGAAGTTCATTTTCCCGACCAAACTTGCATGTCCCCGTACCCTTGGTATACAAGCCGGTGCGTCACCCTTGATGGGGCTTTGCTCGACAGATATAATTTCTCCTTCGAATGTTGACCCCACAATGGATTTGTGTATCAGCTTCGAGCGTCCAGCCCCGAGTCTCCCCTCCGCCAACAGAATCGCTAGCCTTGCACAGGTTCCAGAGCCACAGGGAGAGCGATCAATCTGCCCATCAGCGAATATAGTAACGTTTGTTTGTCTTACAGGATCCACACTCTTGTCGTCTTCATCATAAAAGATCACGCCATAACAGTCATATGTACCGTAAGTTGCCCTTACACCCAGTGACTTTTTGATCTCTCTTCCCAGCGCAATGAACTCATTCGCAGTTCTCGGCTCGACATTTAGGCCGAACTGTGCTGCGTCGACGGTGGCATAGACTGCACCCCCAAAGGCCAAGTCGGCAACAATGCTGACGCCCCGCGAGGGAATATTCACAGACAGGCCCTTCTCTAGTTGGTAGCTCGCCACGTTGACGAAGTCCGCATGGACAGGTTTCCCGTCCTTGACAAAAACATGAGCAACGACCCGGCCAGATGGGACGTCGACAACGACATCGACAGCTCCATTCGACCCCTTCGGAGTCTCCACCATCCCTTTGGTGACAGCCCAGTACCCCAGCGCGATCGTCCCATGGCCGCATGCGGTGGAGAAGCCCTCAGCGTGCCAGAAGAGCACACCAAAGTGCGCACCGGAGTCGTTAGGTGGGGTGATGAAACCACCGTACATGTCTGAGTGGCCTCGAGGCTCTAGACATAGCTGTTGTCGAAGAATGTTGAGAGGGTGATCGGAGCTCTTGAGTATCGCGAGGCGGCGTTCTGCTACGGAGGAAGCATCTGGGAGCGTGTTCTTGGGGAGATCGGTGACAATGCGGAAGGGCTCGCCTGCGGTGTGCCAGTCCTCAGTCTGGATCCAGTATGACGAGGACATGGTGCCTGATTGCGTGGTGTGACAAGATAGTAGTACAGTTCAAGTTGGGCACTCAAGTGTCCTCGTTGAACCTTGTTGCATCGACTCGTTTTTATGCATAACTGGAGCAGTGTTCTAACAACATGGCTAGCATCGGCGAAGCTAGAGTCATAATATGGAATCCTCCGACTTCGGCCGGTACGTCACATGCCTGAGAACCTTCCACCAACGGGACTTCCAGCCACAGTACGTCGATGAATACTTTCCCACAACTAGTTCCCCGCAGGCTCCCCGTCTTAATTATGCACTACCTCTTCTTACGAGATGAAATTGCAAATCAAATTACATATTCTATCTTCAGCCCATGTGATATTCAGCATTCAGCCCAAGAAGCTGCTCTCTGCATGAAGAGGTCTCTGGAAAGGTGGAAGATGTACTCGCCGGGGTGTCTGGACGTCAAGATCATTAGTGGCCTGGTTATAATTGAAACTGCAGAAATGTCCCAGCACACTCCAAAGAAGAAGTTCAGCGTGCTCTAGCATGACACGGACTGACAATCGCAAACCAGGACACACCCATGAATGCCTCAAGCGCTCCCATGGACTCAATGCGGGTATTGGAAAGTCCACGAGGCTATACTCGCGCTTCAAAGGGCCCAATCATAATAATCGTGTCATCCGCGTACTAATTCCAACTGATCTTCAATTTTGAAAGTGTTCGACGTATTCTCGATGATCACCTGCTCCTAATCCAGAACATACAAGAACGCGTTCCCCTTAACCATAATAATCTAAAATTTCGAGGCATATATCCGACTATTTCTTCGATTCCTCCACAGCATCTGCCATGCCACCAAGGGTATCAAACTTCCAGTCATATACTTGAGGACTCCGATTCCCCATGATGGCTCCTGGCCGGACTATCCAGCAAGAGCTCATGTCCATCTTCTTGGCAGGCTGGTGATCGTGATACTGACTCTGTGCCGTCTGGAGAATTCGGTCCTTGGGCACGCCCAGTTTCTCCTCGGTCTCTTTGATCATGTAACGAAAATTCTCAAGATCCGGCTTATAAGAACCAACATCCTGAGCGGTGATGACTAGATCGAATTTGATTCCCTCTAGTGGCCCACTGTTGCTGCGGGAGAAAGACTCGTGGTCGACGTTTGAGAGCACCACGAGCTTGAAATGCTTCTTCAGCCGCCTCAGCGCATCCACAGTATCTGGAAATGCAGGCCAAGACCCGACAGAAGCCCCGAAATCGTTGCTTTGATCCGGAGAAGGCTTTTCTAGGCCTAGCTTGGCTGCGATTTGCGGGTGAATGGCGGCCAAGATCTCGTGATACTTCAGATCCGGCGTAATAGCCTGCTGCGTCCGTTCACATTCGTGGATCACGTCGAGAAGTTTCTCTCTGCTGAAGGCAGCGTTGTTGGCGTCAAGAAGAGGCTGGAGATTGGATATGATTCCTGTTTCCCAATCTATCAAAGTGCCGTACACGTCGAAGCATAGGACCTTGAAGTCGGTAAGTTGCGCCATGGTCTCAATGTTGGATAGGAAAGTGCATGCGGTGATCGTGAACGGTGGACTGTTGCATATGTGATAGTCTGTTCGACTCCTTGGGCAGCAAGTTAATCGGAGACGGAGGGCGCACAAATCCAATATCGGAGTGGTTGTCTTCAAGTAAACGGCTCTGCGCAGACGCGCAACACCAGATCGGTCCCACCGGACGTTGGGCCGGGTAGCGTGACCGGGCCGGGTAGCCAGCTGCAGCCGGGGCATGGCTCCGAAGTCTCGGCATGGCCCGCTCCTTACACAGTGGATTGCATCACTGGGCACTAAGCCCCTGATCAGCCCTAAGTCATGGGACTTCGGCGCGGCGTTCACAACTGGGCAAGCGGCTTCCGATGCGCAATTGAGTAAACTGAAGATTTGTATGAGGCTACTTTAACAGGTACTCAGAGACGACTTTGGCATCTTGCTGAAAATACTTATCTCTCAACTGTTCGCATTGCCTGTCCAGTACATGTACGCGCTTCGCAGTAGCAAAAAAAGTCTTGCTCTACTCTACCTAAAGTGTAACCTGGTCCAACGTAGGGCGGTTGCGACGATGGATATGTCGGGTCTCCCGATGAATGCTCCTCGAGCTGCAGCCACCCGACTTCGTTTTGCTGACGTAGGCTGTCCCTCTTCAGCAGGTAGTTCTTGCATGATGCTAACTTCATATTGCATAGGTTGCCGTCACAGCGACAGCCAACGAATTCAAAGGAATATACCGCGGCAAGCAATACCACCCCGCAGATTTTCCCAACACACTCGATCGGGCGCTGAGTGCCGGAGTGGAAAAGGTCATTTTGACAGGCATGAGTCTGCAGGATGTGTCCACGAACCTTGAAATTGCAAGGTCTCGTCCAGATGGTTCATGCTTTGTTACCATTGGCGTTCACCCATATCATGCCGCCGAGCCTCTAGCCGAGGGCCCCTCGTATCTCGAGAAGCTCAAAGAAGCCATTGAGACAAATCTTCAACAGGATCGACGGCATCTTGCTGCATATGGTGAGCTCGGACTCGACTACGATCGTCTCAATCTTGCCGATAAGCCGACACAGCTGGCAACTTTCAAGGCACAGCTGGACATGTTTGTGGCCAACCAGTGGAATCTGCCACTATTCCTGCATTGTCGCAACTCATTTGAAGACTTTGTAGATGTGATGAGCTCCTACGTTGACGCACTGCCTTGCCGTGGTCTCGTACATAGCTTTGTGGGTTCGCGAGAACAAATGGAGAAGCTGGTCTCAATGAACCTAGACGTAAGCGTCAACGGCTTCAGTTTTCAGACCCGCGAGAGCCTAGATATGGTTGCTGCGATTCCACTCAAGCACCTCCAGATCGAGACAGATGCTCCTTGGGGGGAACTCAAGCCCAGCTCCGAGGTGGTGAAGAGGTATTCGGCCAACCTGCCAGCGCTGCCAGCAAGCAAGAAGAAGGATAAATGGGAAGCTGAAAGTATGGTTAAGGAGAGGAATGAGAGCTGTACGATTGCCAGAATTGCTTACATCGTCGCTGGACTGAAAGGCATCAGTGTGGAGGAAGTAGCAGAAGCGGCGTGGGAAAACAGCGTGAGGATGTTTAAACTATCTTAAAATTAATTGACGTTGAGACTGAGCTTTCAGTTATTACTATGCAATTGTACACTGCATTAATTCAATGAGCAAACACTGCGTTGACGCCAGCTGCAATGTGTTATGCTGTAGTCTTTTTAGTTTGAGGGACCAAGCTCGCTCATCAATGTCCTCTGCACGCCACTTTCGACGGTCAAAATGTGCATGAGACGACGTTTACCTGGCCAGCGTTTTACTGTGTAGCATCTGACCTTGATTGAATCGATTTAATTGGGTCAAGCTGATGCCGGACATACGTTCACCCCACTGCCGGCATCCGAACACCTTGCAAACTGCACATGTTGCCGTCTTTGATATCCGATCTAGTCATTGCTAGGCATCAATGAGCACGGACCCAAAAAACGAGCCAAAAAGTGAGGCTGCTGGCTTCTTTGTGACAAGGCACACATCCACTACTTGATCTTGCCGGCGAGCTATTTTAGCGGTCTACGCATTCCGCTACCTAGATACTGAATTCGCTCGTCTCTCTCGCAACCGCCGGACCTCGTGCAATTTACCGCGGCAGTTTCCGCGCTGAATCAACCGCCCCGCCTGTCTTGCTGCTCGCCGAGAGACTGACTCCCAGGAGTTGGTATCTATCAATGTACAATGAGCCCGCATATGCTGGAGCCCGAGGTCGAGGTGATAGCCCCGCTTCCTCCGACTAAAGATGTCCTTCTCAGTGTGCGCACTGGCAAGATCCGGCCATTCGGCGGTGTCAAGCTCCGGTCCGCCATCAACAAGCATTCACGGCAGGGTCGAGTGGAGGTGACGGAGCTCGGACTCGTCGGTGATGAGCAGCAGTATGTCATGCACGGCGGTGTCGATAAGGCACTTCATGTGTACTGCGAGAGCAACTACGCAAAGTGGAATGACCTGGTCCCGAACCGAGATCACCTATTCGTCATAGGTGGTTTCGGCGAGAACTTGTCGTTCAGTGACCTGAACGAGGGAAACGTATGCATCGGCGACAAATTTCGGCTCGGTGCCGAGGTGATCGTGCAGGTCAGCGAGCCACGCCAGCCATGTTATAAGCTGAATCACCGCTTCGAGTACAAGAAAATGTCGAGGTTGGCTCAAGACACTGGGATGACGGGTTGGTATTTCCGCGTCCTCAAGTCTGGGTTTATCCAGGAGGGCGATGAGCTTGTCTTTATCGAGCGATTGTACCCGCAGTGGCCACTGGACCGGGTACAAAACTTTTTGTTCCGCGAGGTCGACAACATGGAGGCGAATGCAGAGTTAGGTCGCATGCCCGAGTTGGGTGGTGAGATCTCGGGGCTCTTCAGGGATCGGGTGGAGAAGGGTCTCGAGGATATGAGCAATCGTCTGGATGGTATACCCGGCAAGAACAAACTTGATCTTGCCTGGCGGCGCTACAGGGTTAAGGAGAAGGAAATGCTCACCCCCAGAGTCGCGAGGCTTAAATTCAACCTTGACGAAAAACAAACCGACATGGACGACGCCCGTCTAGGAAGATTCCCACATGTTCGAGTCAAATTCGGCCCGGACGACAAATTCTCAAGAGCTTATTCCGTCGTGACCGGAGACATGAGGTGCTTCGAGCTGGGAGTCGCCAAGGACGATAATTCTAGGGGTGGCTCGGCGTATCTACATGATAATCTGAAGGTTGGAGACGTCATCCAGGTCAGCAAAGGCCACGAAACGCCACATTCACAACACCGAAGAGACAATGGGAAACATAGAAGACATATTTTTATCATCGGTGGCATTGGAATCACAGCGTTCTTGCCTGAGATCCGAAGACTTTGGCAGGCCGGCGAAGACATAGAGGTACACTTTGCTGTCCGCAGTCGGCAAGATGTGGTGTACTGCAGCAGTCTCCCTCCCGAGGGCAACAAAACTTTCGTTTACGCCAAGACCGAAGGGAACCGGCTCAATGTCCGGAGTATCATACCGAGACAACAAAAGAACGACATGCTAGAAACGTTCATCTACACCTGCGGCCCGGCATCTTTGATGAACGAATGCCATGAGTTGACAAACGAACTCCAATATCCGCAGTCTCAGCTGTACTTTGAAGACTTTGGCGGCGCAGCTACTGGCAGCGGAGACCCCTTCGAAGCCGAGATCAGAGCCACAGGGCAGGTTCTACAGGTACCCGGTGAGAAATCCTTGTTGGATGTCCTCAACGACGCGGGATTTGACATCGAATCATCCTGTATGGTGGGTAACTGCGGGACCTGCATGATAGACTATTGCAAAGGTGAAGTCTTGCACAAAGGTCTTGCTCTCGACAACGACCAGAAGGAAACCACATTGCTGAGTTGTGTCAGTCGAGGGAAAGGGAGAGTCGTCGTTGATTGCTGAGTCTCCAAACATTACAGTGCACTCGATAGCAAAGAGCATAAAATGTATCTGAACAGCATTTCAATGTGTGTCTACATAGCCATCCATTTGTATCTGGGACGAAGGGTGGCGCAATGTAGAAATAGAGGCGCAGTGGCAAGTATATTGGCGAGGGATCGTATCAATCGCACCTTTCAACAGGCCTTCGCATCGGTATCAGATTATATATTGCAAACACCTGATGCCATTTCAGACATGATCACCATAAACTTGAATGCTGTTCCGCATTTCTTACCCCTCCGCATCCTCACTTGACATGTCCCTGCTCGTTCCTATCGCTAGCTTGCAAATCTGCCTTCGGAGTTGGTGGTTCCAGTTCAGAAGCTCCAGTCATCTCGACGGCCTTCCTTGGACTTTCAAGCTCGGCCAATTCGGAATGCCCGTGGTCTTTTTGCAGCGGTTGTGAGATCCTGAGTGAGCGTTCCTTCTCCTGTCGGGTAGCAGCGCGTAGCTTCACCCGTCTCCTGCGCCTTAAAATATACCAAGCTATCGCACACGCGAAGAGTAACACCGCAACACAGCTGATAGTGATCCCAATGATCCCGCCTGTCGTTACTGTTCTCTTAGGGGTCTCGTTGACTGTTGTTGTTGTTGGCCCTGCATGTGTACCGCTTAGTGCAGAGGTCGGCGTGGTGGCGAGGTCAGTAGATTTCCAGTTAATCTGGATCATGGGTGCAGAGGCCGTGAGCGCTCTGATCGTGGTCGTGATCGTGGAAGTTATTGCGGCTGGGCGATCTCCCCCTGTCCGACCCGTGGTCTCTGCCGTGGTGCGCATGACGGTGGTGAGTGGATACGTCTCCAGGAACGAGATCATCCCTGATTCGGCGTTGCATGTTGCCATTGTTACGACGGTCGAGGTGGCTGTGAGTAAGCAACTTGCTCCGGCGTTGCCCTCGTTGACACATGTGTATCCACTGGACAAGAAACATTTAAGAACAGTCAGAAATGCAAGTTGTACTTAAGTCGAGAAAGCAAACGAGATCCATTGAAATCGACATACGTCGGGCAGCAACCCGCTGCAGTCTCGCCCTCCTCCAGCGCATACTGCACAGGCCACTGGGCGCTGCCGTTGGCAGTCGCTTCGCACGCACGGGTATGCCCGTAAGGACAGGCGATTCCAGGAGAATAGAAGCCCCATCCGCTGAAAGGCGGCGTGGGGTACGCAGCACCTGCTGTTGTTGGTGGCCAGCACTGGGTTGCATCAATCTGCGGAGTCAAAGATCCTTTAGCTGGGGGGTCTTGGAATACATCTCAGTGCCTGGAGGGTCTGAAACTCACAACTCACCATAGCATTGCCGAAAGCGCCCACGCAAGATTGGGCACGCCAACCAGTCCTCCCGTACCAATATTCCGAAGTCGAACCGGTCATGTAAAAGACATTCGCACATGAGGCAGGCGGTGTAAATGTGGTAGTTAATGGACCTAGGATTGTCCTTGGCTGGTTCACTGGAGGGAGAGAGGTCGCCATAGTACCAATAATCACAAATCAGAGAGCCAAATCAATTGGAGCAGGTACCTAGACTGTCTGCGAGATCCAGTAACCGTGGTACGCTTTTACGGTGGCGAAAGTGGATGTGACTACCGATTGAGAATGTGGCTGATTCGAAAAGAATAATCCCACTGGCCGCCAAAAAGCAATGTCGAGAGGACAAGGTACTGCGAAAACGTGGGGTGTAAGGAGAAATAAATATCCATTGCTGGGGTCGCACGAGACAACCTTATAATCTAGGGGCCAAAAGAGTGCCCCACGCCCACACAAACCCGCCTCTCGCATTCGACAATAATGCTAGCTGAGGGCTGCAGGTGTTGGGCCAAGCCATGCAGCTGGTTTTCTGTGCCGCTGAGAAATGACATGCATTATCCGAGATTTTAGCGTATGTTACACTGCGTTCACTCGGGCTGACTGGGCTAGAATGTTCACGTATAATATAAGCACTGAGCAGTTCAAGATACGCAGGCGACAGGTGCTCGTTCCTGAGGAGGGACTATGTCACACAATGTGATACATTGCCTTGCCCTTCTAGGGAATTTACTGTTGCTCCGGCTTAATAGAGGAACTCAAAGGATACCAATAGTCCATTTCACACAATGTATAATTGACTAGCTGGTCTCGTATTGAAACGCTGGAGCTGGTGATCATGTAGTGTTGATACTGAAGGTATCTATTCCTATCCGCAGGGGACTGTTTGAAGTATCGTAGTGATTGGGCCGGGTGCATCACAAAGTCGATTTCAATTTGCTCGATGAATGGCAGCAATGACAGAACTGCTCTTCTCGACCAGATTTACTACTGCTCCTTGGCTAATGTGCCTTCTTCTGTGAGGACATAGGAGCCGTTGACAGCTATTCAAGATCACAACCTCACCACTCTACCTTCGAGAGCCTGACAAAGCACTGAGTAGGCTCCCGAGCAAACTTCTGCACGGAATCATACGAGCTCAACTCAGCAGGACACTCCCTCAACTCGAAATGCCAAACCGCAAGCGCAATCTGGATACGCAAGGCCTGCAGCGCAAGCCTCCTCCCATAACATCCCCTAGGACCCGCCCCGAACGGCAACGACGGCCCAGCCATATGATCGAAAACTTCTCCCTCCTCAGTCGACTTGAGCCACCTCTCAGGCTTGAAAGCGCCAATATCCGCATCATCCCACAGACCTGTCAACCCCTTCGCATTTGCAGCAACACTCCTCCTTGCCCCAGGCCCACGCAGCTCATCCGGCTCGACAGGCCGATTCGGAGCAAGGTACCCAGCCCCATTAGCCATAAGAAACACATTCGTATCCCGTGGAACCACCCTTCCCAACACAGTAGCATCACACATCGCCCGCCTCACCACAAACGCGATCGATCCTGCGTGCCGGAGGGTCTCCTCCACCACGGCGTCGAGGTACGCGACGTGCATGCCCACCAGCTCGGCATAGGTAGGCGCCCGTTTTTCTTGCAAGGCAGCAGGCAGGGCTGCCCGTAGCTCGGACCGCAGGCGATTCTGAGCGCCCTGGTTGTCGGCGAGGTACTTGACGCTCCATGCCATGGTGGTCGCCGTCGTGTCGTGGCCTGCCATGAGGAACCCGATGAACTCGTCCACGATCGCACGGCTGTGGTATTCCGGCTTGCGGCCTTCCTTGGCGGCTGTTTCGCGCTCGCGGAGGAGGACGGAGTGTAGCGCGCTGCGAGGTTGGGGAGTCGTGGTGGTGCTGGGGGCTTTCGCGCTGTCTGGTTCGACGCGTGGGATACACTCGTCTATCTTCCGGCTGACGTACTCCTCCTTGACGGCAATCGCCCGCCTCATGTAGGGGAACTTGCGGACCACCCACCCGGTGAGTACGGGGGCGGGAGAGAGCTGGTTGTCCGTTATGGACATGGACAGGGTGATGATGGCGGCAGAGATGGGCGGTACGATGTCCTCAGTCTCGGGGAACGGCACCGGCTCGTCGGCGGGGGACGACTCAAGTCCGGGCGGCGGTGTCCATTTCTGCATCTCTCGGAGTCGCTGGAATGTGACGTTCTCCTCCTCAGCCAGGCCGAACACCGCCGCGAGGATGGCATCCAGCGCGAGGTAGGTGAGGTCGTGATGGGCCGAGAACGGCCTGCCCGCCGCCCTGTCGCACTTGATGCCCCAGACGCGAATCATCTCCTGGGTGGCCCTATACATCTCCGGCGCGCTGACCTCCTGGATGAAGGTTGGAGCCATGAGGTGGTTGATGAGGGCGCGGTTCTTCTTGAATTGGGTCTCGGTGCTGAGTTTGTGTGAGTGCTGCCGGGGAATGATCCCGCCAATCACCTCGCCGAAAAAGGGCGCCCGGTCGAACTCGCGATTGCGGCGGAGGAGTATGTCCTGGCTTTCAAAGGGGTCTGTGATCACGACCCATGGATACGAGAAGGGCTTGATAAACACTTGCACGATGGGGCTGTTGTGTCGGTCCGTAAGTGAGGTGAGCCAACACTTCATTTTGTTAGCAGAACAATGGTGTCAAGGTCCTGGCATCTTAGCCAAAGCAACTCCTTCAGAGACTCACAAAGATCCGTTTTGTACGCTTCACGTAGCCCATCATCTCGGGCACATCGCCAAAGAGCTTCCCCGCCGCATCGCGGTTGTATGGAATGTCTGGTAAAGGCTTGGGTAGAGCAGCACGGTAGCCAAAGTAAAGCAGAGCGAGGACAATTGGCCCTATCAAGACACCATATGTAGAAATGAGGGCAGCCATGGCGCCTGAGAAACAAAACCAAGTTGCTAGAAGAGAGCGTTCCAGGCAACGCACGATGGAGCTGAGTCAACAAGTACCCTAGGGTAAGTTAATTATATAGTGTTCAAGAGTGTAGATCACACTGCGGAGATAATGCGCAGGGGATGCAGGTCACTTTCGGCAAATACGAAGGCAGCTTAGTGCTGATGTCGAGTAAGCTGTAACCGGCAGGCGGAAGATGCATTCATTCTTTATCATACTCAATCTACTATGTGCCCATATCCAACCAATGAGATATCCAAGGCATACATACATGGTCATTACCGAAATGCGCGTGGTGCCAGAGCCCACCTACAATCCAACACTCTCCAGCACGAATCCAAAGCTGACCTCTTCACACTTCACAAGCAAGTCCTCCCTCACGCCAGGTCCACAGGCGGCAGTGCCGACACCAGCAACCTGGTAATCCAGCCTGAGCAACGTGGCGTCCTCCTCGACCAGGTCGGGCGGGTGCCTCGCGTTCTGAATCGTCTCGGCCGAGTGGTTGCTCGCCACCCAGCTGAAGCCGCCCTCGAAGCCCTGCGCGACCGCCCTGACGCCGGCGTCGTGCGTGTCCGTGATGGTCACGTACCGCGCCTCCATGCGGTTGGCGTTCTCCTGGGGAACCTCGTATGGCGTCTGCAGGTCCTTCACCGAGTCGGCCGTCCAGACGCCAGTACGCTGTGAGTCCTTCTTGTCTGGGTAGCTCTCGCCGGGACCGAGGCCGAACCACTTGACCTTGTCGAGCTTCTTGCTCAGGCGAAGGTTCAGCCCTGCTCGCGGCACGTGCGTGGGCTTCGCACCTGTGGGCTTGGCGCTCTTGACGTCGATAGATAGGGATCCGGTGCTTGTAATGGTATACTCAATATGGCACTCGTACCCCCAAGCCAGAATTGGTGGTGTGACGAAGATGTGGGACTTCAGGACAGCCTTGTTTGGATCAGAAGTATCCACAGTGAATGAACGACCTTGGCTCTCCAGCACATCCACGCCGAAGCGCTGCCAGTACGGCAGCTCGCCAGGAACGTCGTTGTCTGTGGCAGGCCGCCAGAAGGATGGCGTGATAGCAACCCCGGTGGTGGGATCAGCCTCGAGTATGGACACGCCGTTGACGACCCAAGAGGTTGGAGCTCCGCGGGCGCGATCGAATGTGAAGTTGTAGTTGGAGCCAGAAACATTAACCTTCGCGCCGGTCGAGGTGACCTTCACGGGCGACGACATTTTGTTCAGGGACAGAGCCGCGGTGGGGGAGGCCGCCTTGGATACCTGCCACTGCTTCCAAGCAATCTCGTGGCCTGCGGCTGCCCAAGGCGTCGCATCCCGGAGGGTCAGCGACACAGTCACAAACACCTCCTTGTTGCTCTTGTGCTTGGACAACGGCCCGCTTAGATCAATCTCGCCCTTCTTGCCTGCCTTGATGTCAGGAATATCAAGCTTCCCAGATGCAAGCAGGTTAGATCTATGACGACTGTTAGCGGAATGTTCTAGCAAGGCGAATGGCAGTGTTACTTACTCCTCTCCCAACTCTTCCACCTTGTAGGAGGCTACGAGATGCTTGAGGTCGACGAAGTCGTAGTAGTTCTCCAAAGTAAGCTTCTGACCATTGACAGAAAACCCAACTGGCTGAATGACCTTCTTGTACTCGGTCAGACCAGGTGTAGGCTCGTGAGTGCTGAACAGCAACCCATCCATGACGAAGGTGCCATCGTTTGGAACATCGCCGAAGTCGCCTCCGTAGGCGTAGTAGCCACCCTTGCCGGTACCGTCACCTTCCTCCTTCCAGAGACCGTGGTTGGCCCACTCCCAGATGAAGCCCCCCTGGAGGCGGGGGTTCGTACGGAAAAGCTCCTCGTAGTCCTCGAGCCAGCCGGGGCCATTGCCCATAGCGTGTCCGTACTCGCAAAGGACCACAGGCTTCTCATACTTGCCATCCTTGACGCCCTCGGTGTCAGACAGTCTTTGGAGCCGCTCGATTGGTGGATACATGTAGCTGTACATGTCGGTCGTCTCTGCGTGCACGTCACCCTCGTAGTGGATCAGGCGCCCTGGGTCGACCTTCTTGCCGTACTCGTACATGGCCTTGTGGTTTTGGCCGTAGAAAGCCTCGTTGCCCAGACTCCACACGATGACAGAAGCGTGGTTCTTGTCACGCTGAACAAGATCCCGCATGCGGTCCACGTATGCCTCCTTCCAGGTTGGGTTGTCAGTTGTGAACTTGGCGGCTATGGGGAAGGTGAGCTTCTTGCGCTCCTCGTAGTCCTGACCCTCAGGGATGTCCTGGGGTCTAGCAACGGCGTCGTAGAAACCGTGGCATTCCAGGTCAGCCTCGTCCATGACCCACAGGCCGAGCTCATCGCACATGTCCAGGATCTTGGGATGGGATGGGTAGTGGGAGCAACGGAGAGCGTTGATGTTGTGCGTCTTCATAATGAGCAGATCACGCTTGATGAAGTCAAGTGGGACAGCACGGCCGAATTGAGGGTGGTGCTCGTGTCTGTTCACACCACGCAGGCGAATAGGAGTGCCATTGACGGTCATGAGCCCGTTGATGAGCTCAACCTTGCGGAAACCAACTCGCTGCGTGACGGTGTACGGCTTAGAGGAGGTGCTCAGGGCCAGCTCCACGTTGTAGAGATATGGCGACTCAGCGGTCCACTTCTCCGGTTTGCTCACGGGGATGGAAACGTCAACTTTAGACGAGCCTGACCCCACGGAGACCTCTTTCGTCTCGATGACCTTGCCACCCTCCTTGTCCAGCTCCGAGATTGTAAGCTTCAGAGTGGCCTTCTCCTTGCTGACCACGTCAACTGTAGCCTCCAGTGTGGCGTTCTCGTAGTTGGAGTCGAGGTCTGTTCGTAGGAACCAGTCGTCGATTCTGGACTCGGCGGGAAAAGCGATCAGATGGACGTCTCGAAAGATGCCTATTCGGGGGTCAGCAATGGACTCTCAGATGATCCTCGGAGTGAACATAATTACCAGAAAGCCACCACTGGTCCTGGTCTTCGATGTATGTGCCATCTGACCATTGGTAGACGCGCACGAACACCTCGTTTGTCCCGTCCCTGACAACACACTCGGAGACATCGAACTCATGCGGGTTCCTCGACCCCTGTGCGTAGCCGACTAGCACACCGTTGACAAAGAGATGATATGCGCTATCTACACCGTCGAAGCGCAGTCTGAGCTGGGCATTTGAGTCCCAGGTGCTTGGCACGTGGAATGACCTCCTGTAAGTGCCAGTGGGATTGTCTGTGGGCACGTACGGAGGGCAGACCGGGATGGGAAACTGGACATTGGTGTACCAGGGCTTGCCGTGGCCCTGGAGCTGCCAGTGACCAGGCACGTTCTGCTTTCCCCAGGCCGTGCTCTCGCCAGCCTCTGGCTCGGGCGCCTCGAGCGGGTTGGGAGCATAGTGAAAGTCCCAGCTGCCGTTGAGAAGCAGAGATGTCTCCGGGATGTGGTAAGAGCGCGCGGGAAGGCAGTTGCGCCTGAAGACGGCCTCGTTGATGTAGTCGGGCCTGTCCTTGTCCTCCTGGAGAGGAATGCCGCGGGGAGCCATCCTGAAGTTCTGTCCCATTGAGGTCTCGCTACGAGATGGAACTGAAGAGAAAGAGGAGCGGGGGCAGCGCAGGGGATGGGCGAGCAGCGCGAGCTTTATCTAGAGCTTCACCGGCAGTGACACGAGCTCTGGCTAAAGCTGCAGTGACCCAGTGACGGAGCAGTGGCCCAATAATGGAGCAGTCAACACGACAATGTATGCAGTGACCACGAGAATAGAGTGGCAGTCGAGGGTGGAGGGCGGATCTCAGCCGAGGACGATCACGCTTTTGCTTGGATGAGGAGGTCGATATATGCTACTCTGCAGGGACCGATGAGCCAAGAAGTCCACAATTCTGCATGGGTGCCGTCAGCGATTGGAACCCGCGCATGCATGGAATGCCTGTTTCCGGGAAACGAGTTGGTAATGGTGAAGATGTTTTGTTCTCGTCGGGATCGCACGGGCAATTCTCGGTTGAATAGGTCAAGCTATCTGGCTCAGTGACCTCAGTGTGGACATTTTTTTTTCTCCCTCTCTTCTAGGACCTGACGAGAGGAAGCAGCTGCGCACATGTGCCTGACCATGGCGGGGTCCCTCACTCCAATTGACCTCGCTGCGTCTTACCCCGCATTCTCCGCAACCGAGGGCTCATTCCCAGCTGCTGTCCAAGCAGTTACCAGAGTTACCATCACAGACATGTTTACATGCAAACCTGACTTCTTCGTTTCTACGTTGTCCACCAAAGTCTTTCGCGTGGAGGATTTGAAGATACTTGATGCATTCTGAAGTATGTCTGCTGGCCAGCAATGCATTCCAATGAGACCTCGAACCGCTGATGTCGCAGCCGCATCCTGCCAGATGGTCACGAGGTAGATCCAACCGTGAAAAGGCAGTGGCCCGAAAGAAAACGATCCTTGGAGTGCTCTAAAAGATTTAGAAGGACTGAATGAGTGAGTTGAGACTGAACCAGCAGAAGGTATCTACCCTTGGTATTTACTAGAGGTGGTACCTGCCAGGAGCTGCCGGGGAAGACGGAGCCGAGCTTTGGGGAGAAGTGGGTCCTCAGCCAACCCCAACCTCACCCCAGATCAGCCCAGGCCAGGCCCCAGCCTGTGGAAGCATGCGATGGAAGAAGTGGGGCACGGACGACCAGTGGTTCTTGCCCGACATACCGAGCTGCCTTCCTTCTTTTGTACGAGCCAGCATTTACCCGCACCTCTCTCGAGCCAGACTGCCCCGGACTGCCAAACTGCCCTGACTGCTCCCTTGCCTGGTCATGCCTGGCTCACTCGACACCGAAACCAAGCCAATGGGCCGTCCGGAGCCGACCTCCAACAAGCGCGCCTCCTACGCAAAACAAGGGTCCGCACCACGCCAGGCTCCCCCATCTCCGGCTATCGCATGTCTCTTGCATTGCCCATGGGGCCAACAGGGGCTCTGTCTGCCCACCAATGGCAGCAATGCGGGGGACCCACGAACCAACCATTCTCCCCTGACGGTCTCGCATGCTCACTCTGCATCTCCGTCCACATGCCCATGTTGTAGGCCCGACGCGTCGGACCAGTTCTTCGGTTGACCACCACTTTCAGGCTCACGCCAGCATGGTGTTGGCCACTAGGCCTGTCTGGACATGCCTCTGTCTGTCCCAACGTTGCACTGTCCCGCCCATCATGCCCTCGAGGTGGTACACATATAAAGTTATGCATCTCGCCTCCACCCACCCTCTCGTCTCCCAGCCTCTCGGGTCACGAAAGATTGGGTGGACTTAACTTCTTCCTCTTTTCTTCTCAGACAGCCACTGAGACAGATACTCAGTCAGCCATGGCGACCCTCGACGAAAAGCCTACGGGCGTTCAAAATGTGGACCACCATGACGATGTCGCCAATGTCGATCAGGCTGTTCATATCGCCCATGAGACCGAGGGCAAGATCTCTCCTTGGACATGGAACATGTTCCGGCTTTACATTGTCCTCGCTGTTGCTTACCTCTGCGGGTATGTCATCCCCCCACTCCCGGAAACGAAAAGAAAAGACAGCGAAAAAGACGATCCGTGCTATAGTCTATATGAGAGTCATTGCTGACATGTCTCTAGCTGCTTGAACGGCTATGACGGTTCGCTCATGGGTGGTCTAAATGGAATGAAGGCATATCAGACATACTTCAATATGTTAGTCGCACCCACCCTCCCTTTAATTCTTGGCTGCCTAGAAATCCTGGCAAAAAATACTAATCATGTCCGTGATTCGCAGGACTGGGGAAGGATCCTCAACCGGCCTCGTTTTCGCCATGTACAACATTGGTTCGGTAGCCGCTGTCTTCCTCACCGGTCCCGCAAATGATTTACTCGGACGCCGCGCCGGCATGTTCATCGGTGCCGCCATCGTTGTCATCGGAACATGCGTTCAGGCTCCGTCCACCACCTCGGGACAATTCCTCGGCGGTCGATTCGTGCTCGGTTTCGGTGTCAGCTTCTGCTGTGTCTCCGCCCCAACATACGTTAGCGAGATGGCCCACCCAGCCTTCCGTGGTACCCTCACAGGACTCTACAACTGCACCTGGTATATTGGCAGTATCATTGCCTCGTGGGTCGTCTATGGGTGTGCGTTTATCGACGACCACAACAAGGCATGGAGAATTCCCATCTGGTGCCAGATGATCACGTCTGGATTTGTCGTGCTCTTCGCTTTCTTCCTGCCGGAGTCGCCCCGCTGGCTCATCGCCCATGACAGGCATGAGGAGGCGGCCAAGGTCCTCACCAAGTACCACGGCGAGGGCGACCCAAACCATCCCTACGTGCAGCTTCAGATGAAGGAGATGGCGAACCAGATCTCCAGCGAGGCGTCGGACAAGAAGTGGTGGGACTACCACGAGCTGTGGGACACCCACTCAGCCCGCAGGCGTCTCATTTGTGTGCTCGGTATGGCTTGCTTCGGTCAGCTCAGCGGTAACTCGCTGTCGAGCTACTACCTGCCTACTATGCTTGTCAACGCCGGCATCACTGAGCAACATAAAGTCCTGGCACTCAACGGTATCAACCCTGTGCTCTGCTTCTTCGGGGCTTGTCTTGGTGCCCGCATGACTGACGTTGTGGGACGACGACCTCTACTGCTGTACTCCATCGTCTTCTCGTCGTTCTGCTTCGCCATCCTCACTGGTACCTCCAAATTATCTATTGATCAGCCAGACAATGTCTCGGCCGCCAACACCACTGTCGCCTTCATCTTCATCTTCGGAATCGTCTTCTCATTCGGTTGGACGCCCTTGCAAAGCATGTACATCGCCGAGACTCTGCCCACATCTACCCGCGCCAAGGGAACCGCCATTGGCAACTTTGCCTCGGCCGTCTCCAGCACCATCATCCAATACAGCTCGGGGCCGGCTTTCGAGAAGATTGGCTTCTACTTCTACATCGTCTTCGTCTTCTGGGACCTGTTTGAGGGTGCTTTTATGTACTTCTTCTTCCCCGAGACCAAGGGCCGTACTCTCGAGGAGCTCGAGGAGGTCTTCTCCGCGCCGAACCCCGTCAAGAAGTCTCTTGAGAAGAGAAGCGCCCAGACGGTGATGAACACGATGAATGTACAGGCTGATGCTAAGGAGATTGATGTTTAATGAGACGGTGTACTTCGTATAACCAAGGGCCTAGTCCGTAATGAGAGACTCGCCTTAGCGGATTAGCAGATTCGATGCTAAATAATACCTATGCTCAAAGAATTCGAAAAGTACCTTCAAGTTCGCATCATGTTCACAAAACCTGTGAATCACAAGAGGATGTCTTCGTGGACATACGTAATCGTACCCAAAGCAAGGGGTGGTCTTACATGCCTCGTCTCCGGGTTAGTAAACCCTGAGATTTAATCCGAAGGGCGGTGCCCAGCCAACATGGATGGCCATCGGATCTTGGCGTCAGAATTGTTCCAAATCCGACGCCCATACAAAGCCGACGGCGTCGCGCTCCGAGCCGTGCTTAGCTCCACCGGCCCCGTGGGGGCTGAATTGGCCCCCAAGGCTGTTCCTTCGTCGGCTTTAACGACCAGGCTTCTCGCTCACTTGTGTTACGTGCAAAAATTGCGCGAAGTGCAGCCCATGGATCAGCATTCAGGACGTGGCGATGCGGCTCTTTGGTGATCCTACTGAATCACATGTACCCGCGTCCTGGAGATAACGGATGGCCTAATGCGCGTGAGCTGAGACCGGTGTGTGTTAGCGCTGGGGGCCAGAGGGTGATGATATAAACGTCAGAGCCGCTTTCTTGCTCTGCTCAAGATGGCTTCACCTCATCAGAGACCTACCATTGATATACTCCAACGATTCGCGTTGTACACACCATAATCCACATTGCAATACGACAAACACGCCGTAGAAGTCCAACCACTTCCAACCACAAACCACCATGTCCCTCGCAGGCAAAGTCATCATCGTCACCGGCGGCTCCAAGGGCATCGGGCGCGCCATCTCGCGCCGCCTAGCCCAGGACGGCGCCTCGGTCGTCGTCAACTTCTCCAGGGACGCCTCGGCCGCGGAGGAGGTGGTCCGCGCCATCGGGTCAGACAAGGCGCTCGCGGTCCAGGCGGACGTCGGGTCCGTCGCGGGCGTAGAGAAGCTCGTCGCCGCGACGGTGGAGCGGTTCGGCCGGGTCGACGTGGTTATCCCCAACGCGGGGATCATGCCCATGCGGACCACGGGGAACACCACTGAGGAGGACTTTGATCGGGCGTTTGGGCTGAATGTCAAGGGGCCTTATTTCCTGGCGCAGGTTTGTCTTTTGACTTCTATCTCCTATCACATCTGGGCCAGAGATTCTGACCTGCCAGTAGAAAGCAGCTGCGCACATGGCGCCTGGTGGCCGCGTGATCTTCGTCAGCACCGGTATCGCGAAGGCCAGCACTGTTGCGCCGGCGTACCTCCTGTACGGCGCGACCAAGGGCGCTGTTGAGCAGATGACGCGGATCATGGCTAAGGACCTGGCTGCCAAGGGTATCAATGTCAACGCTGTCGCACCCGGGCCGACTGGGACGGAACTATTCTTCGAAGGGAAGAGCGAGGCTATGATCGAGGGTATCAAGAAAGCTAGCCCGTTCGGTAGGCTCGGTGAACCAGATGACATTGCGAATGTGGTAGCATTCCTGAGCGGTAAGGACAGCGCGTGGGTTGCCGGACAGGTTATTCATGTTAACGGGGCAGCGTTTGTCTGATGGAGAGAATGCTCCCGGTTTCGATGAGAAGATGCAATACATTTCACTCGGATAGAGTCTTCAGGGAAGAGTATTCAGGCGTTACACTAATAATACAAAATGAGAATCAAAATCGCTTCCAGGTCGCTGAGATGCTGCAGTCAAGACTCCGAGTTCCCACGGCCTCACCCGTTCAATAATCCTTACCATAACAACCTTTACCATCACCGCCCTTGCCACCACCCTTCTTCCCATCAACAGCGCCCCCAGCAGCCGACAACGCGTCACCAACCTTGCCCGCTCCCGCAGCAGACGTGATAGACCCAGCGAGCTCGAGCGCACCGCCCGTCGCGCCAACAGCCGCCTCCTTCTTGCCGTCCTTGTCTCCCTTGTTACCGCCCTTGAGGTTCCGCACATCTGGGTGGTGCTTCACCTTGCCGCCACCCTCCCCGCCGGCGGCAGCCGTGGCCTCCCCGGCACCCGAGAGAGCGTCGCCGACCTTGCCCGCGCCGGCGGCTGATGTGATACCGCCTGCTAGGCCGAGGGCGCCGCCGACTATACCTGGGGCTTCTTCGGGGGCTTCTTTTTGTGGGTGTTCGAGGGAGTGTGAGAGTTTTCTGGGGAGTGATGTGTCAGCTTTGGCTTCAAGTGTTGATACGCAGGAGCTAGCCTGGCTGATACTCACGTTGGCGCGGCTGTGACAGTGAAGGCAAGGGAAATGAGGAGGGCTGTGGTGCTTGTTGCGAGTCTCATTTTGGCTGGTAGATGTTGTTGCGGGATTGTGTAAGAGTGTGTGATTAAGATTATTTCTTGAATTTGTGCGTTGATGTGCAATGAATTGCAAGTTGATCTTCTCAGACCTGAGGTGAACTGGATCCATTTTATATCTCAGATGCACCATCGTCATGGCATGTTGTGAGAAGTGGAATTCGACTTCCAACTATTTCAGAGGCATGTGAAGAAGCAAGTCGGCCCTCGTCATCCCCCATGAGCTTGCTGTAAGCCAAGCCCTATTTTCACATCCAAACTTCAACGGACATCCGCTATACTTCAGACCATTCTCTTGGGATGCGGCTCAGAAACATTCGGCACCGCCCGATGCAGACATGCGGAAGCCTCACATTGCTCTTCAGCTGATGCCAGGGTCAAGCCGGCAGATCATTTAACCTACACTATTTTTGTGCGGCTCGGTTGACAATTGGGCAATGACGTGAACTTTCTTGAAAGGAGATCCCCATCTTGGCAGTCCTTGGGCCGCGCGGATCAGCCTAATGACGTTTCGTCCCAAGTGCTGCACCCGCGTATTGGGGTCCATCCCATTCGGCGGCGGACAGCCGCCTGGTGCGCCTTGCCAAACACGGCAATTTTGATGATTTGGACTTGCAGAGACTTCGACCATCGTGTTGTCCATCATACCTAGGTGACGATTGGCTAGGCCGAGGCATTGCTTTTGAACTAAAGCAGACCGTCCGCGACATGGAGTTGGCCTTGGTACGTGGCAATCGCATCATCATTTGCTGTTTTTCTGTCCCATCCACCAACTCAACCTCGTTTGGGGAGCGGCTACCCGCGACTCTCACGCGATGACGAAGACAAGATACAGCGATATCGCCGGCCCATCCCGCAAGCAGTTCACCCTGCTCAGTGATCAGGAGCTAGATCAATGCAATACTGCTGAGGACTTCACCATCTACATATTTGACCTACTCCTGGTATCCCTGTCTGCCAATATGATACAGATCCTCGACGAGCATAGTATAAGCAATGCCCTCCCTCAAACCCCCACCTATCACGTTCTCATCATCACAGAACATCCAGCACCTTCTCCTTAGCCAGTTATACAATTCCAAATCAGTCAATATCAAGCTTAACAAGGTGCTATACCTAATTAAGCTACCCCTATCTGGGGTAGCTGAGAAAGATATTATAAGATATAACAATGAGGTTACTGTACTTGCTGTGTACCTCACAGTCCCTGATGCTGGAAATGGGGACTGTAAACCCTATACCTCTGATCGGTCAAAGACTATGACGAAGTACTGTATTTCAGGATGGGGGAGAGCCTTCTTCAGCGTCCGCGGTCCGATTCATAGACACGATGATATCTGTTGCGAGACGTCGTATCATGCTCACCTCAGCTTTGAGAGCACTCAAATGATTATCGATCGTACTCTCTCGCTTTTTGGCGAAGCTATGAATTCGTAAATGTCAACAATTCTCAGATTCTTGCCAATGGTCGGGCTAATTCTACTCACGAACTTAATGCCAAAAGTTGAGCCATAAACAGCTGTGACCGAAGATGTTCCCTTTTCCGCATCTTCTCAAGCACATTCTCTCTTATCATATACCATCGCACCAACGTTGGAGTTTCTCCAAACCGTACAATAAACCTCAATACTAAGACGAGCGGGTTTGTTGAAGGTGGAACGAGAGAAGAAATAAACTCTTCAGATTCTATGATCGTTTTAACATATTCTCTGTCATATGCCATCAGGTTGAAATCTGCCGCTTCTTGATACACTGCGCGGATTGCTTCCCCATACTCCGGATGACAAGTTTTACAAATCGCAAGCTCGACTTCGAAAAGATTACGGATGATCTGATCTAACTCGATGGATGCGTGGTCGCCCAGGGGTACTGTCTGTGTCATAATTTTCGTCGTCTCCTTGATGGATGACTGCACAGATCTGAGAACGTTTTCGAGTTCCAAGTGGCCATTTCGTAGAGTATTGTAGCGAACGTATATAGATGCGAGTATAGCTGCGACGAATGTCAGAATGCCGGTAACGCTAGCGACAATAGAGAGTGGGCTATCTTCCATTGTGAATACTGGAGATTTTGGCCTATTTCAACGCTGGTCGTAGAGAAGAGGGGAAATTTTTTTTAAACCACCCTGGGGCAAATATGTGGCTGACAGGTCATGCATGGCCCTCGACATGATGAATAATCGCCCACACCACTTCACGCAGGCACGGTAACACCGGGCTACCGTGCGTTTAACGTCGAGCGAGCTACTAAACGAAATCTCCAGCGCTGTCGGTCTTCAAGGATCATATAGAACTGCCTTTAGTTCCCAATTTAAAATTCTCAAGTGAATCTTCATATAGGATCAACACTGATGTCTTCTAAGCAGAAAAAAACCTTTTTTATTAACGATGGGCCGACTGCCTACTGTGAACTCTATTGATGACAGCACTTCCTGGCCTCGGCTACATCACACTCGTGACCGAATCAAATTCAACAGTCAGATGAAACATTTTGAGTACTGACTGAACAACCACCATAGGCCAAAATAAGTTCACCCATTTGCCAAGGCCGAAAGTCTGTTTCAAATCAATGTAGTGTATATATTGCCCAAATATGCCAGTCGCATCTTCAGAGTGTGGAGACCTCAAGTGAGGTTGTCCTGTCACTTTGAAGTGAAAAGTAGTTACATGAAAAGCCCGAGAACACCATCTTCCCAAATCAACAATGCGCCTTCTTGATGATGCAGCGAGTCACCTCAGTATTAAGTGCCTGGAGCAGTGGAGTGTGCTTGGGAGCAAAGCATGCTTGTCAACCAAGAAATATTCCCTTAGTTCTGCTCCTCACCACCCTGAGGGAAGCCGGAAGGGGCAGCGCCCTCACCGCCGAAAGCACCGGTAGGCCTGGGGCCCTGGCCACCGAAGCCGCCCGTAGGAGGAGGGCCAGAGGGCTTAGGGCCGCGGGTGAAAGTCTGGAATCCGGACGGGGCGCCCTCCTGGAACTCCTGGCGCTTGGCGTAGCTCGAGTCGCCGAAGCCACCGAAAGAACCAGTAGGCTGAGCACCAGAAGCGTCACCTCCGAAGGAACCGCCGAAGCCGCCAGTAGGCTGAGCGCCAGACTCGCCGGATCCGCTGCCGCCGAAGCCACCAAAGCCTCCGGTGGGCTGGGATCCAGACTCGCCACCGCCGAAACCGCCGAAGCCTCCAGATGGCGAGGCACCGGAAGCATCACCACCGAAGCCGCCGCCGAAACCGCCCGTGGGCTGAGCACCGGACTCGCCAGACTCGCTGCCACCGAAGCCGCCGAAGGAACCAGTGGGCTGAGCGCCAGACTCGTCACCTCCGAAGCCACCAAAGCCCCCGGAAGGAGAAGCACCGGACTCATCGCCACCGAAACCACCGAAGCCCCCAGTAGGCTGGGCACCAGATGGAGCAGAGCCGCCGAAGCTACCACCAAAGCCTCCGGTGGGCTGGGCACCAGACTCATCGCCACCGAACTGGCGACGCTGAAGGCCGGCAGCGCCAGTACTGTACGTGAGAGGTTAGTCACCACAACTCTAGCAGACCAGCTCAATAAACTGAGATTAGAGCGATTGTACTTACGGCTGGGGACCAGAAGGAGCGCCAGACTCGCCGGGGAAACCACCGAAGCCGCCGGTGGGTTGAGGACCCTCGCCACCACCGAAGCCTGACGTCTCATTTAGCATTTATAGTAACACTATATGGAATAATAGACGACGACTTACCACCAGTGGGCCTCTCACCGCCAAAACCGCCGAAGCCACCCGTGGGGCGTGGGCCGCCGCCGCTGTGGTGGCCGAAACCCTCTCCGCCGAAGCCACCCGTGGGGAAGCCGCTGGGGAAGCCGCCAGGAGCACCAGAGTGGTGTCCACCTGGGCCGCCGGGGAAGCCACCGAAGCCGCCGGTTCCGGATGGGAAAGGAATGGCATCAGTTCCGGTGGGGAAAGCAAAGTCGGTGCCGGTGGGAGCGGGGGCCTGCTCCTGGTCCTGGGCGGCGACCATGGAGAGGAGGATGGAAGCGATAAGGGGGCTGATCTTGACCATCTTGACTGGGTTTTGTTATGCTGGAATTCGAAAACTCGAAATGATTTGCTGGTTTAGACGTTGGAAGAAAGGCGTTTGAAGTTTCGACTTGCGAATGAATGTCTGGTCTGGACCGAGAAAGAAAGAATCTGAAGACTAGCTTCTAAAAATGACTGGAAGGACTTGAAGTTTGGGCTGAAGAGCGGAATGAGGAGCGAGAGTAAACATGATTATCGACGTCGAGAGTGAGGCTCTTATATCTTGTCTGGCCCGGTGGACAGTCAAGCAGCGGTCTCCCGTCCAGCCTCGCGCCGCTCCCGCAATTCTAGACCTTCGGGCGATTCTGTTTTGCCTCTAATTTCCTCGAAACAACCCGCGAGGGATCATATCATGTCGGGGGTGGGTCCTCGACTACCGCGATGGAGCCAGCGGGTATCCATAGGAGCTGCAGGAGGCAGGGAAAGTGACGTGAGTAGACCCTGCGGAGATCCGGCCTACTAGCATCATCTCCGTTGAGCACATCTCATCCCTGACTCTGTCTGAAGAGCCTGCCTGTTGGCGACTTTTGGACCTCGTATGTCGACATGCCAAGAGGGTTATGAGAAGTTGCACCACTTGCACCTTGTGAGCAATTCGCAACACTATCAAATATTTGCACAGCGGCTGAACGGTCATGGACATCGATATCTTTGCTCCTCCCAGCGGTGAGGCACCTTCAAAATCACTAATAGGGGTCACGTAGCATCGATCGAAGCAGCCGCATTACCGCCGGCATGGTGTAAGGGCACAATATGCCATGACATCCTTCACCGGACATGGAATTATGAAACTCGTGCGAGCATGTCTGCAAGGAATTGACAGCATCGTGGCAAACCGTGCCGAGGGACCCAAGGCAAGGGTTCGCAGGTGCAAACATTGAAACATGCTTATCCGCAATCTGGGCCGATGTGGTGACGAAGCTTCGCGTCCATCTTCATTTGTTTTGAAACACGATCGTTTGCTGGCGGGTCGGCTAACCTGGCTTTTTCAGTGGTTCGTTGACGAGTCGTTGCAGAGCTGGCTTCTGCGGTCCCTGGGGGCCCGCAATTTATGCAATGAGGCTAGCAGTTGTCTGATTCGCGCTCGGATCAGGACGTGGTCAAGCCCGGCCAGACAATGATGGAATTGTGGGGAGGCGTACGTATGCCGCCAGGGGCTCCATTGGTGGAAGTGTGCGCCAGCGATGGGGATGGAAAGGAGAGACCTGGGGGTTCACGTAAAGTATTGAATGGGAGAGATGAATTATAGTGTATCTGAGATTGAGAACCCTCGAGAATCAGCAATAGGAGACACACAGTCGCCTACAGTGCTGCTGGGATGATGTTGGTAGACGCGAAGAGGCTCTCCTTAGTACTCCCTAGCTATCAATGCCAGTGCGGCTCTGAAGGCATTGAGTTGTGTTCCGACCGTTCGTCGGACGCGGGGAGCTTCACGTCGCTATTCCCCGAAGGAACTGGCCGCGGCATGCGAACATGGAGCTGACAGCAAGTTGATCAGCTTGGCAGTTCAGCTTTGTTTCATGTTTCAATGTCTGACTACCCCTGATTGTCCTCCTCGGATTCTTCTTGACATACACGTTGTGGAACAAAATCGCCGACCAACGCGAGTCGGAGCCGGGGATTTTGCTTGACCCAGAATAACCCACATGCCAGGCCTGGAGTGTGCGCCCACATACCGGAAACAGGGCCGTGGCCGCCAAGAGCGCCAAGGTCTATTTCCACGAGGCTCTGGAGACAGCACGCGTGGACGCCTTCTATCACTGTAAGTCGCGCCTTCCAGCTGCCCGCGATCCACGTCTCTCAAACAGGATCCAAAAAGGCAGTCAGGTCGTTCCGCGCCTGACAGTCAGATGCTGCGCTCTACTGGCATGGAAGCATGCATTCAAAGTTCCAGTCCCGGATTCAACAAGCACATAATAGGGAATACTCTAATGAGCCTTTGCTAAGATGACGTGAACTCGCACTCCATCATTCAGCGGGTAGCTGCGGGAGCAGACCTTGACCGACACCAATGGTGACCCAGTTCATCGTTACCCAGGTTAAAAAATTCAAACGTCTTCTCGGCCATCATTCGTACGAGATTTGTCCCATCCTCAGCGTAATCTGCCACAGCAGATGCAACTAGTCTTACAATTATTCCAACAATCAAGTCGGGGCACAAGCGGTGGCCAGGTTTTCAAGGGTAAATTCCCGTGAGCCCAACTTTGCGGTCTGCGGCGAGCAGAGGTGTATCCCTAATCCACTATCGCATGGTTCCCCTGGGCGCTTCGGACGAAGCCACAGCGTGTAGCTATCCACATCGCGGAGATGAGCCAATATCGTCCCTGTTTATTTAGGTCACTCATGCCTACAGACTCACGGTTGAGTTATCCCATTCTAATGGCAAGATGTTGACAGTAGCCGCATTGACACTCTCGGACAAAGTCTCCAGCCGTAACGGGGTGGTCGCTGATGACGCTTTTGCGATTTTACAAGCAGCCACTCCACATCAATTACCCATCTTCCTCAGGTTTTAGCGCTTATAATTTCCACCTCGCTTAACAATCGCCTAAGTCCTAGGCAGGTCCCCCTGAACTAAGGTTATTCGTTCATCCGACGCACAAACAGTGTCTATAGCCTAGCCTTCAGAGGCTTCCTTGAAATCCAGAAGTTGTTGAAGAGATACAGCAGCGCGCTCAAACATGCAATCGCCGCGTGTGTTGCAAACCCCATGACATATCGTGGGGCGTCATTGTCGGGCCACAGATAACTGGTGGCGATCTGAGCCGCATTGGCCCAACCAACCATGATGGCCAGGGCAACCGACCTGACCTCGGGCTGCACCGTCGCAAAGGCCGTGGTCGCAAATGACAGCACCAGAGGCACTGAGCTGTACAGTCCAATGTTGAGGAGGCACATGAGGGCGTACCGCGCTGCGATTGGCCGCACACCAGCAGTCAAGCCCGCAAACAAGGCCGCCCAAGCCATTGTACCTGCGATGAAGTATGCTCGGTGCTGCGGCCAGCGGTCGCCCACAAACGACAAGGCGATGGCTACGGGCAGCACGACGACATACAGCGGCGCGGTCATATACTGGGCTGTCACCGAGTCGTAACCCAGCGCCTCGACCAGCGTAGGGTAGAAGTTGTTGAGGGTGAAGCTCCCGTCCACGGTCATCATTCCGACGTAGAAGAGCCAGAAGGCGGGCGTCGTAAGCGCACTCCACAAGCTCCGTGCGAGGCTGAGACCACGTCGGTTCTTCTCCGAATCGCCGATGTCAAATCCGTCCGCTTCAAGCCGGTCCATGGCCAGCCTCTTTTCCGCGGGCGTGAATTTGAGGCAAGTCGCAGGGTAGTCGAGCAGGACGAATGGGGTGACCAGCGCAACGGCGATAGTGACAACGCCCTCGACGACAAACAGCCAGCGCCAACCGGGGATGCCGCGCGAACCATCGAGGCCGCCGCTGATAGCACCGGCCAGGATCCCCGCGAAGGCGCCGGACATGATCGACGCAGACCAGAAGACCATAAACCGCCGGGAGTTCTCGCGCCGCGTGTACCACATGCTGAACAGGTACATGACAGCCGGGGAGAATCCGGCCTCGAAAATACCGAGCAGGAAGCGGAGCGCCCACAGGTGGCGCGCGTTTTGCACGGCCCCCATGCAGGCCACCACGATGCCCCACAGGAACATCAGAGCGCTGACGTAGCGCGAAGGTCGCAACCGGGGTAACAGCGTGTTAGAGAGCGGCGAAAAGATAATATAGCTGATCTGGAACATGTTCAAAGCAAGGCTGAAGTCGGTGTCGCTGAGTCCCAGGTCGTCGTTCATACCTGCCACCCTGGCGTTGCCGAGGTTGGCCCGGTCCATATACTGTTGATCTCAGACGCTGCTGTTAGCCAAGTGCTTTCAAGTTGTCGACTTAGAACTCATTATGCTTTTCCACGTACCGCGATGAGATACAGGAGCCATATGGCTGGAAGTAGGTGCCAGTCTATCTTTTGGACAAGCTGCTTCTCCTCAGGTGTGCCACTCGTGTACGATGATGTCCCCGTGTGCTGCACTGTTGACAATGCATCCTTCTCTGGCATGTCGGAGGCGACGTGCTCTGGGCTGGCCATTTTCACGGCGTCGTCGTGCTTCAGATCGCAATATGATAAATCGCAGCCGACAAGATCAGTATTTGCCCACTCGCCACGGCCTTTGTTTCAACATATAGAGTCTCAATGGAGATGAAATGGTGAATTTTGAGTCAAGCCAAGTTGCGGAGAAACAACTGATACGACTCCTCAACTAAGGTGCCAAGGTATTCTAACTTTGATTAGTCAAACTCTCTGAGCATTATATTCTTGGCAAAACGTGGTAAAAGGAGACATTTTCAGAGTTGACATATTCTTTTCGCTTTCGACAGCCTCTTAGGTCCGTTCCTCCTGACAAACTCGTTTTTGAAACTGCCCAGATCTTCTTCGACCTAGCCATGCTTTGCACAGAAAAGCAGAAAAGGAAACGAAATTCTTGCTCCTTGCAGATAACGTTGAAATCGAAAATATCAAACGGTTCAAAAGAGAGCATTTTACGGATAGCAAGTTAGGGATGGCGGCATTCTCTTAACAACACATCACGCATCCACTATTTCAAGAGCAGTCAACCACTCATATCTAGGGATGCGGCCCCGTCCAGGCCGGCTACTCACCGATCTGACACTGATTCAGTGAGGATCGCAATTTTTGCGTAACATGTGTAAGTTTTGAATGCCGGCAGTTTCTTCTCTTTCATGACTGCTCTTCAACTGGGCTTCATGATGCAATCAAAACATGCATGCTGTCTGTTCTATCTCTCTTTCACTTCCACTTGAACGTAGAGACCGTATCATGAGTTTCAGGTAACATGGTCAAATCTAGCTTGGCAAGTTCTTTTTCGGACGTCGTGCTATGGAACCTATACAAGTGACACGAACGAGGGGCCCGTGGCTATGGCACGACGAAGGGGCCCTGGTCCCTCTCTCAAGTTGATCACACCTACAAATCACGATGTTCAGGTTGTTATTACTAAAGAAAGCTAGAAGTGTACCCAAACGAGCTCAGTAGTGTGTCAAAGCTTCATTTCTGGATTATAGGCGTAGCTTGATCATCATCGTACGGATCGTGGAAGGCGATGACTTCATCTCGGCGCTGCACATTGTGGACCCGCCTAAGGAAAGGGACTTCATTCACTTGATAGCATGTGCAACTTACTACAAGAGAGTGTGACACGGAGTAGTCTCATCATTTCCCGACGAATATACTTGTGCGCAGAGATTGCTGAGACAGATTAAGACTGGGAGCTGGGCAAATGGAGATGACCAGCCCTATGTCGTGGTGGCTGGCATGTCGTGCTGAAATTGAATCCACATGGAGTAACTGTATTTTCTACTAAAATGTTCCTTGTGTTTTTTTTGTCCAGCTTCTCCGGACCACACATGCAGACACGGGCACTGACGGACATCAGCGAAGCCCAACGTTTCCCTCTTTGTATTTGCTGCGCGAGGCTTTGTATTATAGCAGATTGTGAGGTTCACTTCCATTAAGTGAGCTGCGAATATCAGTAGCGCTACTTACGAGCTCTTATTCTTTGCAAACTTGTTGGCTTTGCGACTATGTTCTGTTGCATTGCATTCCCATCAAAGCCTCCTAGATCACTTCTTGCGCTGAAGCAATGGATGGATGTCAGTTGGCACACATTTGTATGGGATTGCTCTTCGAACAACACATTATAGACGCCAAGATTCAGGGGTCACATTTGAGACTAATAAGATTTCTTCTCAAGCTAGACCAAATGCCAATATTCTTTAGTACTTACGGGTCGAGTCTATTCATGGTCGAATGTTCCTAGTCGACTTCTCGCGGATTTCAGTACATATCCGCAACAACTTCGTATATGAATTGAGGAGGAATCACTCATATGTTCATTACGCGTAGTTTCATCAATCAGGATCTGGATGGCCGAGCCGCAAGTGCCCGTGTCCACGAAACGGAAGCAGCCAATAAGCAGGCCAGTTGAGATCAGCACAATGAGGAAGGCGCGTAGCTGTTATGTGCTCCAGAAGTTTTCGGCTGAGAACAAAGTAAAAAGTAGAGACCAGACGAAGGGCAGGGAACTGAACACCCGGGCAATTAGAAATGTAAGCGTAAGAAACAAAAGCAAACTTGTTTTACAAACCTAGGTGACGGTGCAAGCACCTGATTTACTCGAACCTGAGACCCGTGGACCCGATCCCTGCTCAGCCCCGAGTGCCTGGATGTCGGTTTCTGTCAGTACCACTTCACCTTTCTCTTCGTCGTTATTACCTCACCGAATAGCCCAAGTGCAATTGACTCGAGTGTGCATCCTAGCAACATCGATGGATCGAAATCCAACATAAAGGCATCCAGCATCTCTGTAAAATCTGAAAGATCCATCTCGCCGGGAGTTGATCTAAGTAGTACGCGTATGAATAGCAGGTATGTCAAAAGATTCCAGCCTGGTGTGTCGGATCAGTGGTCAACGTGTTCCAGGACCTGCTATGCGCTCTGAAGATCATTTCCTGATCCCAGCTGTTCCATCTGGGCAAAGCTTGGCTATTATGTGTGGCTGACTCTTCTAGATAATGAACCTCGCGGCCCGTTGTCTTTATGCCGATCTGAAAGGGCAAGAACTAAAAATGTCCATACTGATAGGCCATTGCGCTGGACAATTGTCTGCCGTCCATTGAGTCCCGTCCCGCCGTCCCGGGACGCGTTCTAGACTTCAACGGCTATGATTCGCAAAGGATAACTGCCGATCAGGTCATCAATGCTCGCACTTCCCGTCCGCAAAGAGGTCGATCATGGACGGCGACATGTCGTATCGCCAACTTGCCTAACGCATTCTACACCACGCGGGCCTCACTGTGGGGTTATGACATGCGTTAAGGTTGTGTCATGGGGGATTACTGAGCGTGGCGCTCTAGCTGCCGATGTTTCCGACCCCACAGGTACCCGTAGCGCAGCTTAGAGTGTGGCTTTCTGCCGAGACGCAATCTTACTTGTTTCCTGCCTTCGGCCCATCTCGTGCCGGCAGGGACCAGGGCACTTGGATAAATCACAAATTATCGTGCGTATTAAGTTCTAAGCTGGTCCCGCGTTGGTGTGTCCTGTCTGCCACGCGGACTGACGGAGAAGAGAAAATACGCAATGGTCTCAACGGGCGAACGGCTCCCACGGACATCGTTGACGTTGTGATCAGGGCCCAACGCTGAAGATCCATAGGGCGCTTTGACAAATCCTTAGCTAGCGGGCCGCCTTAATGAATGCGATCTCGTCCGAACCCCGCAGATCACCCTGCAGCCCGCGGGTGTCGACTTGAGCTTGGGCAATAGGGTTACACTTCCACCAGCCAGAGTCCAAGGTTCAACGTCACGTCGGAGACAGAATTGGTCGAAACCCCCGGAGAGTTGTGATGGCTTTGGCCTTCGGCAGCGGGAAATTCTAGCTCCTCCACCCCCCTGGTGGGCCCGGCTTGTAAACTAACAGACCGCCCTGTCCGCGTGTCCGCTCGTTCGCGTGTTACTGCTTTTGATGTGATGATGAGGGGAAGTCGTGCATTAGTTCTAGAAGCTTTTATAAATGTCAAGGCCTGGGCGTTGTATTTCTCGAGGTGACGCGGTCCCGGTAGGGAGACGTTCATCTCAACACTGTCTTCCGCCAGCCAAGAAGCAGCTATGTTCACGACTCACGCTGTCTGCTTCCTAGCAGGCTTGTCTTCCGCGGTTGGAAGTGTAGTCCCCCATATCCGCCAGGAAAACACGTCCTCACCTACGGTGTCTCTGGACTATGCTACCTATCAAGGTGTCAGGCTCCCAGCTGGAGTGGATCAGTATCTGGGCATGCGCTATGCCGCTGCACCGGTGGGCGACCTGAGATTCCGTGGTCCTGAGGATCCTAAGACAGAGTCAGGTGTCCAGGATGCGTCGAGCGTGAGTGCATCGTCCGGGCTTTACACAGCCAGGTCCTGCCGTCCCAGCTGACAAGATCTGTCATTCAGTTTGGCCCTATATGTGTAGGAGCCGACCAGAACGCGTCGAGGACGCAAACAGAGGACTGTCTATTTGTGAATGTGTTCACGCCTTCAGATGCCACGCCAAAGTCGAAGCTCCCGGTCTGGGTGTATATCCAGGGCGGCGGATACGCGGTCAATGCGCAGGCCAACTATAACGGCACTGGTGTTGTACAGAACTCGGATATTCACAACGGCACGGAGATGGTGCGCCAGTCGGACTATAACCTTGTCTTTGTCAACTTCAACTACCGTGTCGGCGCACTGGGCTTCCTGGCTAGTGAGAAAGTCCAGGAAGATGGTGACCTGAACGCAGGACTGCTGGATCAGAGGAAGCTGCTCTACTGGGTACAGGACAACATTGCCAAGGTAAAGACGCCTGTATTGAGCGTGCAAAAGTTCCTTCCTCACTAACATTGTGATGATAGTTCGGAGGCGACCCAGACCACGTCGTGATTCATGGCTCTTCTGCAGGTGGCGGCTCAGTGGCACTTCATCTCACCGCTTACGATGGCGAGGACAAAGGACTTTTCGTTGGCGGTGCACCACAGTCTCCCTTCTGGCCGACGCAACGAAATCTGAGCGAGCTGGAATTCCAATATGACCGCTTTGTTTCCGACACAGGCTGTTCCAATGCCACCGATTCTCTGGCATGTCTTCGCTCCGTGGACCTGGCCACAATTCAAAGAGCTGGCGTGACCTTGCCTTGGCCGGAAGGCAGCGACGACCCGAAGCCTCTCTGGTACTGGCTGCCAGTCACCACTGGCCCTGGAACGCTCGTTCCCGCTAACCTATACGACTCCTTCGAAGCTGGCAAGTTTGTGAAGGTGCCTTTATTGATCGGCGACGACACGGACGAGGGCACCGTCTTCGCATATAACGCATCCACTCCGGAAGACGTGTCAAGATTTTTCAAGAACAACTACCCGCTTCTCAACCAAGCTGAACTGGATCAGATCAACGAGGCATATCCGCTTACCGATCCCTTACCGCTTCACGCGGCTTACTTTCCCTCCGCTGCAGCAGCGTACGGAGACGGCACGTTCACATGCCCGGGTAACACAATGGCCGAGACGATGTCGAAGTTCTACGAGGCCGGCAAAGTGTGGAACTATCGGTACAACGTCATCGACCCTGGGAATGTGGCTGCAGGCCTGGGGGTGACTCACACGTTCGAGACGGCTGCGGTGTTCGGGCCGGGCTACGCGGGCAACGTTGCGGCCAGCTACTATACGACGAATGCCAACATTGTGCCTGTCGTCATGAACTACTACATTAGTTTCATCAGGGCATTGGATCCGAACGTCTATAGGTACCCGGGAACGCCGGTGTGGGAGACGTGGGGGGACTTCGGAGGGGGCAGGGGATTCAGGTTGAAGTTTCAAACCAATGACACCGTTATGGAAGAAGTGCCGCAGCAGTTGGCCGACCGTTGCGCGTTGTGGAAGGATTTGAGCAATGCGATGGAGGTATAATACACAGAAAAAGATATAAGACCCTGAATCATTATAAGAATAGCAACCCGGCGCGATTGAAGTTTATGTCCTTGTTTGTGGTCCAAGATCCTGCAAGCGATTCCTTGTCGTCCTTTGTTTAAGGTTCCGATCCGTGACTGCACGTCCCTGGCAGAAGGTGGGTTTTTCGGATGAATACGCCCCTGGCGGGGGCTGCAAACAGGATCCAATCATCCTGATTACGAAGAAATGCACCCCTGAGTCAAGTGGGCTCGGATGATACCACCGCTGCTGTCACCCAAGACCGACCCTCCCAACCTCCATTGAACAGTTGTAGCGGCATTTGTGGAGCCGCAAGGCCAGCTCACCGACGCGCTTGTTGCACAAGTGGAAAGTGGACCTTGAGTCAAACGAATTCAAATCCATTAAATCCAAGTTTGCGGTTACTGGCATCCAAACATGTAACAGTAAACTTGGACGTTGGGCTTGTCTCGCCTAGGGTTCCACAAGCGAGTATTATGCAGGCGTCCGCTGCTCGTTCATGTCGGGCAGTGGTGCATGGTGTGAGGGAGTGAGGTGCATATCAAGCAGGTCACCCTCCCAGGTTTGACTCCACTGATCGATGTCCGGAGGGTTGAGACTTTCGCTTTTTCACTTACACCAACAACGACCATCGCCATTATGCCCCATCACATTCGTCAACTGCCCGTTGATATCCAGTCCCGAATCTTTCACGAGCTTGAGCAGGCCTCCAAGTTCCAACCTACATCCAAGTCCAAGTCCAAGTCCAAGTCAAACGGGACAACTCACTTTGTCAGGGAGGTATCGCCACCAGATGTGGATCGGTCTATACGTGTGACTGAGAGCTTCAACGACAAAGAAGCCTTGCTACTTACCCTGCAACAACATGGGAAGCATCTCATCAAGGATCTGAACTTCTGCGTCAGACTCAGAGAACTGGATAATCAGGACAGCCGTATCGGGCCTGGCAAGCCCGGTGTCACAACGGCCGCCCAGGAGATACTCAGTGGCACGCACACACCCAACCTAGGGAGGATCAACCTTGAGTACGACTTTGTGTTGGGAAATGCAGATGGAAACCCCGTCGAGCCGGACGTGACGGCTTTCGAGCAGCCACGGGACGAGGAGACTCTCCTGCAGCTCGAGAACGACCAGACATGGAGGCGCCTATTGGCCGACACCTGGAGCGCGCTGGCCGCGAACCACACCGCCAATCACCTCACCATCAAGTCGTTAGTGCCAGTCTGGTCGTCCGCTTTTCACTCCACAGAATTCCGCCGGTTCCTGGCCCGACTGGAGGTGCTAGAGCTGCACGTCTCCGGGATGAAGAATGGCCACCGCAGCATCAACACGGTCCCGGCGTACAACGACTCCCTGCAGTCGCTGCTGAAGACATACTTCGTGCACGCGAGCTCGGTGAAGCGGCTGTCACTGCACGCCTCCCAGACGGCGCCGCTGGGTGCCCGCGGGAACTACCACATCCCGCTGTCCCTGAAGGCGACCCAGCTGCCGGCGCTGGAGCACCTATCCCTCAAGAACTGCTTCGCGGGCTTCGAGCTGGCGCACTTCATCAACGGGCACGCCCGCACGCTCAAGACGGTCGAGCTGCGCAACTGCTACTCGTACCGCAGCACGCACGACGCCGTCGACTCTGGCGGTGGGATGCAGTGGGCGCGCTTCTTCGCGCTCATCAATAGGCCCGGCATGGCGCTGCGCCGCCTCACCATCTCGGACGACCACATCCCCCTCACGATCGATGACGCGCGGCTGGACAAGTACGACCCTGACACTGCCAACGAGCCCAGCGACGTGAAGAATGTGCGGCGTGCGCAGCGGCGGGACCCGAAGAAGAGGCTATTCCTGTACGCGTACCTGCGGGACTACTCGGGCGAGCTGTGGATGAACAAGGACGCCATCGTCGCGGCGTTCGAGAATGGCGATGACCAGGTGGCGTATAATGAGCTGATGGCGAGGGTGGAGGAGAATGCTGCGAGTGAGGCCTTTGGTGCGGATGACTGTATCATCGCCGAGCTCGAGTGATCATTTACGAATGATCACGGCGCGGAGCTGTCAGGGTCGGCTGCAAGATGGGCATGCCGGCAAAAGGAGGAGGGAGGAAGAGGCAAGTTTCCTTGCCACCATGTACGATAAAACGACGAATTAGTGATACCAGCTGTGTTTTCCTTTCGGCTTTAGCACCCGACCATCATCCTGTACTTAATATCAGCCATGCAGTACAGAAGAGAGAAAATTTGTTCACATTCCCAATTGCTCGGCACGAGGTGCCATTCCCGACTTCTTCGCCCACTTCTCCCCCGAGTTCTGGGGCACCAAGACACAAAGTGGAGCAACGTCACCGATGTCACGCTACCAAGCAGGCCTGGGGCTTCCCCAAATCTGGCATTAATCCCGACCGCGACGGGGAATCCCCACAATGATTAGCGGTGCATCGTGACCATCACCCTCACTCTGGGGACCTGACTTGATAACGGCGGATCCCAGCGTGCCCAGCTGCTATCCTCAATATGGAACCCTCGGCTAGGCTATCAACTGCCCAAAGATCAATTGATCACTTCACTGCTGATTGACTGATTAGCTGCCGCGCCGGGCAGTGTGTCGGTTCGGAGATGATGTCGGCTTGGGCTGCTTGGAAGAATACTGTACCGGCATCTATCTCTTAGCGCTGCCGGTCTTCACCCCATCCTGCCATGCTGCCCCTTGGTCTTGCCCCAACGCGTTGAAGCGGCGTTGCACTTATCACGGGCGCCAAGGGGGTCCATCATCACCGCCCCATGCCTAGCATGTACATTGCGGGGAAAGCGCGTGTCGTGACCAAGGCCTCGGGTGGATGTCGTCTGCCCATGCGAGGGAAAAAGAATGTAATATAAAGAGAGAGGGAGGGTAGCGCCAAGGCTTGAATTCACAATGGAGGTCCAGGCCGACTCTCTCTCGCTTTCCATTGGGACCAAGAAGGGGGCTGAACTGTCAAGATGCTGTGGTCTCGCGCGATCCTCGGTGGAGCCCTCGCCGTGAGCGGCGCCGCCGCCTTCTCTGGTAACACGACCGAGTACATCGACGACCTGTTCGACCAGTCCATGAGCTTCCTCGACCAGATCTATGACCCCAACGCCGGCTACCTCTGGTACTTCTACTACCCTCTCGCCGCCGGAAAGCACGAGACCCGGTCAACGGTTTGGTATGCCGCCGGATTGCTGCGCCGGAATGAAGGGGATGATGTGGACAATGCCGTGAAGATCATCACGAACGTCATTGGCGACCAGCAGAAGAACGTCAGCGCTCAATGGTATGAATACTGCCCTGGTTGATAAGGCGGAACGCCATGTTAGTGTTGAAATGCCAACATACTGACTGGTCCGGCCACATAGGTTCGGAGACTACACCAAGTACCCCGAGGAGCCAACAGTGGGCACTGACTGGTACCCTGAGAAGGTATGACCATTCCTTCTTGTCCCAGATCCTCACAACCAACCCAATGCTGACCGGTTGACAACCCCACCAGATCTACAACTCCTGGGACCCCAACTGGCGCGGCTTCATCGGCACGACCCTGATCGTGATATATGAGGAGTACGGCGACCTGCTGCCCGAGGCCACGCGCGGCCTCATCCTCGAGTCCATGCGCAACAACACCATCGGCGACAGCTACCGCGTAGGCGGCGTGGACGGCGACAACCTGTACCCGGCCTACTCGAACCCGGCCATCATGCGCGCCGTGGCCTCGGGCTGGACGGGCCGCAAGCTCAACGACAGCAACATGACCGACGCCGGCGAGCTGTACGCGCGCGAGGTGCTGGACCTGTTCGACCGCAACAACACCCTCTCCGAGTTCAACTCGGCCACCTACGCGGGCATCAGCCTCTTCGCGCTGACGCTGTGGGCCAAGTACATGCCGGGCGAGGGCGAGGCGGACGCGTCTGTCATGGGAGAGAACGGCGCCCGCATGATCGCCGACATCTGGGGGTCCATCGGGGACCTGTACAATGCCAACCTGCGCAATGTTGCCGGGCCGTGGGACCGCACCTACGGCTGGGACATGAACCTGTACATTGGTATCCTCAACGCGTACATCTGGTCCATTGTCGGCGCGGAACGCGCGCCGGGGATCAACACCGTCAGCAAGGGCGGGCGCACACCCGCATGGGCGACCACCCACGCCGACGACTTCGAGATCGCGCCCCTGCTCGCCGCGCTGATGCCCTACCACCACACGCTGATCCCCGACGAGGTCGTCGAGAAGCTGTCCGCCTTCCCCGGGGAGCACACGTACGCCGCGTCCGCGCTGTCGCCGCCGTGGGATCTGGCGCAGCGCAACGTGACATCTTGGCTCAGCGAGAACCTCACCATCGGCGCCGAGAGCTTCGACCAGACCGTGGTTGGCGGCGCGTCCATCAACCAGGAGCAGTGGGCGCCGGCGGTCGCGCAGTGGCTGCGGGCAGACGGCAGCGTCGGGTGGTTCTCGTACTGGGCCACCGAGTCGGCGATGCAGGTCGACGTGCAGCCGTACAGGCTCGAGCTGACTTACCCCAAGGGCAACGAGAGCAGCATCTTTACTTTCATCATTGGCTCGAACCCCCTTGGGCAGAAGAGGAATGTCGTGGAGTGGGGTGATGTGATGGGCCTGAATGTCAACGTCAGTGGGACCGTGGATCTGAACCACGAGGTCGCTTTCTGCGGTCTGATGGGTGGTTCCTGCGATAGCGTCCACGGCTTTGAGTTCTGGAACTTCACGTACGTGATGCCAGCTGAAAGCACGGAGACGCCGAGCATCGTGTTGGACCTTGAGCTTGTCTAATAATCGGCGGGATTGTATTAGGGGCAAGATTATGGATATAAAATCTTTGCAGAACGCTGTGCAAAATCAACCTGTATATACTCCAATCAAGAGAGCACCTCTATTCGCTCTTCAGGCTTCCCACCGTCTTCAGCTGTCCCTTGGCCTGGCGACTCGCAACTTCCTGCGGGACGTATTTCAGTGGTCGATACTCCGGGTTCCACATCTGCTCACGGATCCACTCCTTGAGGTCGTCGTCGTTCTCAGGAATGCCCTTCTCCGTGGCCAGGTCGTCCTTCACCGCCGCGCGGATGACCTTGCTCGCGACATTGACGCTGACGTCCCGCACAATGTCCACACCAGGCAGCAGTGGCGCCGTGTTGTCCTGGAGAGCAGGAGACATTTCTGCAACTGCTTCCACCGCTGCAACCAACATCTTATCAGTGACCAGCTTTGCTCTAGACAGCACCGCGCCGAGCCCTATTCCAGGAAAGACCACACTGTTGTTGCACTCTGCGACCTTGATCGTGACCTCCTTGCCGTCTTTGCCCCATGGGCCTTTGACAGGTTCAAATGGTGATCCAGTAGCGACCAGGGCGCGGCCCTCAGTCCACTTGAGTATGTCCTTCGGGACGGCTTCGTGTAGACGGGTTGGGTTGGAAAGTGGCATGATGATGGGGCGGTCGACGTGGGACGCCATCTCCTTGACGACATCCTCGGTGAAGGATCCTGGTTTTGTCGAGGTGCCGATGAGGACGTTGGGTTTTACTTCCTTGATGACCGCCAGCAGATCAGTAGACTTGCCATCCCACTCCTCCTTGCTCCTAGCGAACAGTTTCTGTGCTTCGTTGAGAGGGGTCTCGGTTGTGAGCAAGCCAGGCTTGTCAATGAGCCTAAGCATCTAGTGTCAGAGCGGACCTTCGAGGAGGTTTTGGTACAATAGAAAAGCCAAAACATACCAGAGCTGCTTCGCCGCGTCCTCCTTGCTGACTCCTCTTTCTGTCACAATCGCATCTCGGATTTGATCAGCAATGCCACATCCAGCTGACCCAGAGCCGAATATGACTACGCGCATGTCGCTCAATTTCTGCTTTGAAACATGTAGACCGGACATGATTCCAGCCAGAGTTACACAGCCGGTCCCCTGAACATCGTCGTTGAAGCAGGGCAGCTTGGGGCTGTACATGTCGAGGATGCGGCGTGCTGCAAGGCTGAAGTCAGCAAAAACTGCAAGTAGCAGGAGAAAATTGGACAAGACTCACCATTGTCGAGTCCAAAGTCCTCAAAATGGATATATGCTCGCGGGTAGAGCTTGCGGGCCGACTGAACGAACGAGTCGACAAATTTGTCATATCGCTCGCCCCGGACGCGCTTCGATCGTAGGCCGAGGTACAGATCGTCTTTGAGGAGCTCCTCGTTGTCTGTACCGCAGTCCAGGACCACAGGAAGTGTCCGGTTCGGATGGACACCGGCACATAACGTGGTGAGGACGAGCTTTGCTATCGAGATGAGGATACCACCAACACCCTGATCACCAATGCCTAAGATTTCCTCTCCGTCTGATTATGATTCAGCAATAAGTCTCGGATGGGGCAGGCTAGACGTGAGACAGGCATACCGGTAACGACAATGTAGTCGATGTCTTCAGGTCGACCCCACTGTGCTAGGTCGTTGTGGACGCGGTCGGCGTCGTTGATGTTCAGGAAGCAGCCTTCAGGGCGCCGGAACAGACGGGAATAATTCTGAATAGCATCGCCTTCCGTGGGTGTGTAGATGATGCTGAACATCTCCTCCAGGTGATCATACAGAAGCTATCACATGTTATTAGCGTCCGACCAAGAACTTGAGGCTCAGTGTGGTCTTACCTTGTAGAACAGGACCTCGTTCTGCTCCTTCATGGACGTCATGAATGTGTTTTTGGCTAAGTTATCAGGGCGCGTGGAGTATTGCTCGTATGCACGGCGGGCTTGCTGCTCAAGAGTCTGGACGCTCTGGGGGAGAAGGCCGGTAAGATTAAAAGCCTGGCGCTCCTCCTTGGTGTGTGCAGAACCCTTGTTGAAGAAGGGGTGGTTCAGCAGAGTTGTGCCAGTGAGAGCACACTCGAGGGGGCCGGTGGTGCTGAGAGGCAGATCTCCATACTTGGAGGTCTTCTCTTGAGGCGCCATCTCTTGCGAAATTCAAGGGGTGTATGGTTCTGGTCGACTGTTCACAAGAAGTTCTAAAGGTCTAGCAAACTTGTACGAAATGCTACTGGCAAAGCAGAATTAGGGGGGTTCACAGGAGAGATAGATAAATGGTAGGAAGCAGGTAGGCGAGTTACATTGCCAAGAGATCGAGAAATGCTTAAGAGGATGCAAGCCAGATCCACTCGATATGATGTCCCGTTGACATGTGCATGTGTCAAACAGAGGGGCAGACATGTCCTGGGTCCGGTTTGGGAGAGCGCGGCCTAGAACAGACCATGACGTAACTGTCAGTGGTGCGGCCGGCCGTAATCCGTAATCCGACTGCCCGTGGCTCACAGCAAACCGGGAAGCTTGTTTGTTCTAGCTGATATAGAAACACAAACTCTCCAATCGTCGAGACCATGTGGGCTTACTGTGCGCCCATCAAGCACATCAAGCATCGTGATAGCCCTGCCGTGCTAGCTGCGCTTGGCTGCATCTGCTTCGCAAGGTGGCATCTCAGTACTCCTTCTCGGCCGAGCCTCCGGCACATTGGTCAACCCCCACGGAGACGGCGTGTTGCTGACAGACTACGCAGCTATCTAAGAGGGCCTCTGACTGAAAGTCTAGCCTGGGATGGGGACATGTAGGAGCTCTAGGAGCCTCGCCCGGGTGGAAGAAGATGCCCACAGACGAGGACTATGATGGTCCATTAAAACATTGTTCTTGCAGTTGTTCCGAACTTGACCATCCGAAAGGACGATCATGCCCGGGCCCGATATGCCGGCTTCCTCAATGGCCCCGATGCAAAACGCGTCGAGACCGAGAGGCCACCCCGAAGGGCGACTCGTCAAGATTGGGAGGAGTAGACGGCTCGAACAGGCTGCTTGTTGCATTCAGTTACATAAAAAAGAGATGACACCTGCCTTGATCAATTGACGAAATGATTTCTGTGCATTTTATCGCTGTGCACCGCTGGTTGTGCTTGCCACTGCACGGTTATGGCATGTGAGGTAAGAGGAGAAAGCCTGTTCAAAATTGAGAGTTGAGATTTGCTAAAGACCTGGAGCTTGGACCGGCCCCACATTGTACAGTGTCCGCCACCTGGCGTCAGCCGCAACCAGCTGTTCTTCTCTCTTCTCCACTCCTTAGACCAACACCCTAGACGCAACCCTTGGGATCTGGTCGACGTCTGGCATCCTCACCCAACTCTCGAAACTTTCTACTCTCGGCCCAGTAGCCAATCATTTGATAACGCCTTAAAGTTCAGTGATCCGTCCAGGGCTCTGAAAACCAGTCCTTTGCGCTTCGGAGGTTGACACTCTTTGCGCGTGGGGTCGACCACAAAGCTGCCACCTGCGGCCTTCATCATCAGCTCGTTCATATTCTGCGCAAAGGCTGACAACTTCATCCGGCGAGAAATTGTCGGGACCAGCTTGAAAGAGCACTTCAGCTTGCGTTGCCACTGGGCAGCCTTCTCCGCGTCGAATCGTCTTAGGTTGCATGCATCATACATGGAATGGACGTAGAATAGACGGCCATCGATCCCACGAGGGTTGCCCAAGATCTCCGTCCTGCAGAGCACCCCAGCCAGCACAATCTGATTGCGAGGTCGAAGGCCTTCCAGTGCATCGATCACACCTTGGCCTCTCACAATCGCCCAGCCGCTCGACTCCGGGGTCTCTTCGTAGTCATGGTCTCCAATACTGATGCCCACGCCCGGCCTCTTCCGAAAGAGCCCGTTGCTGTCATCCAGGAGCAATCCGGGAAGATCCATGTATTTCAAACCATTCTCATCGACTTTGTAGACCATGATAGGAATGCCATCGAGCATCTCGGTGATCTCAAACTCCTTGTTTCCGTACGTCTTCCAGAGGTTGGGCAGGTTCTGCGCTCGCTCGAGTTGAGTATCGGGGAGGAAACGAGGTGGTCGTCCAAGATCGTGCCCTCCATTGAAGCCGTCTGCAAAATATTCAGCGAGATTTTCTTGGATGAATAGATGTCTAGATACCACAGCTTTACTCACAGAACGCGGACACATCCTGGACCTCGAAGTGATGTGTAAAGTCAATGCCCATCATGATTGCATCAACTCTCGCGTCGCGATCAGCGACATCACCAACTTCCTCTTCCAGAGTCATTCTGGGACCCCAGACCTCAGAGAGATCGTCTGTGCAAAGCACCATGCCCTGTGACACGTGGCCGTCTATCACCACGGTTTGGACGACCCAACCCTTTTTTCCGTGAAGCTCGGCGGAGACATGTGAGGAACGGTATGGCTCGAAGCGTTTGTCGTCAAGCGGAAGGAAGCTGCCAATTTCGAAGTGAACAACAGGCTGGTTCACGGTAAACTTGCTCTTGGGCACGACGACCGGCCAGCCTCCAATCATGACGACCTCGCGAGTCTTGCTGGAGCTGAGGGGCTTGATCTGTGAAATGTGTCGCAACGACACGAGCTTGCGTGGGGATGATTCCGATCCCGAAGAAGACATGATCGGTTTCGATCTCGCGGGGCTTTTTGGCTTGGTGCTTTCGTCGGTCATGTCGCAAGTCTGACTTTTCAGTCTCAGGCGGACCGTGGATCCTTTGATGTGCTAAAAGCAAGCTTGAGCAAGATAACGAGGAATGTTAGAGATGGAGAGAAAGGGGGCAAAAGTGAAGGTTGACCCAAGCTGCGCGTGGCTCTTGGGATATTAGGATAGCTCGCTCAGGAACTCTTGTGTCTTTCCTGGAAGGCAGGCACGGCCACGAAGGATCAGCTGTGGCAAGTGCCTAAGCTGGGTTCATCGCGTTTGATGCTGTTTCTGCAAGATGCCATGTGTTCTGATGTGAAGTACATGTATTATTTGCGAAATGGAGCAGTATGATTGTTCTCGGCTCCTCTGGTCATTTGCTCGTCCTCAAGTCACGGTGGAATATAATCGTGGCTCTTGCCTTGCAGGAACCTGCACATGTCTCATCGCCTATCCCGGCAAAGCAAGGCTGACCCAATAGCTAACCCTCAAAGTCAATTTTTCTCGGGGGTATCTCAGCAGTACCTAGCTACCATCAACTCCATGAAGTTCACATTTGCAGGCCACCTCTTTCGAAACTCTTCAGGACTAAGTACCACTTCTCGGAAAGGTCCAACTTCCAGTCGAGACTGCCTAGCCCGTTCGACTGCCGCGTTTTCGTCCTCCTGCAGAGGAATCATCTGATCCTGGAACATCCAACATATCTCTTCAATGTCCCTGCGAGAGTCCGGGTCGCCAGGGATCAGCTCAGGTCCCCAGATACCAGCCCGTGATCTGAGCTTGAAAGGCGGCTCCACTGTCTCGAGCCACTCCTGCAGCTCCTCCCCAACCTTCTCATAGTAGTCGTCCTTGCTCATATCAGAAGGTGGCGTGAGAGGCTCCTCGCCATTCCAACTCCGACCGATTGGGGGCTCCTCGCGTATCCATGCACGCCCTAAGATGACGGAGATGAGCTCGAGGTTCGGCAGGACGTTGGGAGTGCCCAGGCGCGACAGGAGCCTGGCGAAACGCGGCCACTGGGCGTTGCAGAGGCACCTCGACTCCAATGCTAGGTGCTTGATCTCCATAAAGGGCCCTGTCTCTGCGGGGTCGTGGATGCTATTGTACAGCTGGTCGACTGTCTTGGACGAGAGGTAGGCAGCGTCAATCTGAGGGTCGAACTGCCGACAAGGGACTTGGACGCGCTCGCCATGCCTGGTCCTCGCCCACGTGAAGGAAAGTTTCCGCCTGGCGTGATCTCTTGACTCCCTGCACAGGTGCAAAATGGTAGGAAGGGGTGGTATGACCCTCCAGCAAGGGTCCTCTGGGTCGTAGGCATTGCCATATTGAAGGTCTTGCTCGTGGAAGAAGTAGATCCCGGGTGAGACATTAGCCAGAGCGAGGTCCCAGATTTGTTCCCGGAGCTCCGGAGGTAGCAGGTCAAACGGACGGCGGGAGCACTCCACACCAGCTTCGGCGTCGTCGCGTGTTGCTGCCCTGGACTCGGAGCTATGGCTGGTGGCAGCGGCCTGTTCCGCGGAAGTAGTGTCCCTCTTGCCACCGCCAGAATCGAGCGTGAGCTCCCTCATTTTGTTCGTCATCGCTGAGATACGGGTGGTCATCGTCAAAGTAGCCATTTTGCCTGGTGTCTCCGTATCTCGGGTTACTGCAGAGGCGTCGGTGCTCATCATGTCAGGAGGCCAACCGAGAGGGTGCGGAGGTATATAAGATATCGTTTCAGTGGTCACAGCTGCCTTCGGTAGAACAAGAACGTCGTCGACGTCGGCTTCTTGGCAGGTCGGGGACTTAGAGGCGATTGGCTAGAACTAACTTCTTCAACGCAGTGGTACCCGCTTGGGGCTACTTGATGTTTCAGTTTGTTTGGATGACTGCAACATCAACACCAGGCCACCTAGGCTAACTCTGATCGGGCCACACCTTACACTCGGGCATGCGTTTCTGCTCAAGGCATATTTCTGCAGCTGTGTCAATCGCCACTCGTCCATTTTACTGGCTTCATCAGCAGTCTGGGTATTTCAGATGAACATCACGTATGAGCTCCAACGACTGTGGATGAGGTGGCAGATGCCTCGCCAGGTTTGGCTCGGCAGATAAATATTCAGCCGATGAGTGATGGCCGACATACTAGTGCACCACAGAATGAGATGAGAACGCTGATTCGACTGCGCAACATGGCTTGAATGTGCCGCTGCAGTAGTCAACTCCCGCGTGGACTGCCAGCCCATCAGGATTTCAGGACCACAGGTCAGAAACAAAATATCACCAATCAGTACACAAATCTGACAAGTCAGGGCGTCTTGTTGAAGTTGGGCAGGGATTGCCCCCCTGGATATTGACACCTGTGAGGCCGAGATGGACTGGCATGTGCTGGCACATGTCTGAAATGCTGTCTGCTGATGTATCGTCTACGGCCCACCACTCCCTGATGGCTAAAAGCTGTTCCCTAAGAAAGGGAGCCTATGCTAGGCTTTCCAGGACGAGGTCCGAGCCCCAGAAACGGCAGACATTTTGGATCTTTCAGGGAAATCAAACGATGAGACCCGGTATTTATGTTTAGTGATGCAATGTCGTGAGGCTCCCAAGCATATGAGTAGTTGTATTCTTTGTGAGTTCCTCTATCAAGCCGGAACAACAGTAATTGCATACCCAAAAGAATGTTTGAAGCTGCACCGGTTCTCCACAGAGGATGAGACGAGGAATACGGGGACAGTATACCTGTGCACAAATGCAATACAGACAAAACCAGGGGTCGCCTTTGGGCGTAAACGAGAGTGTTATTCTTCCACACAGACAAAACCTGCGAGCCTCCACCTACAAATCTCCCAATCCTCCCTGCTCCGCAACGACAGACCATGGTGTGCTTTTCAGCTTTGAATTGACATGGGTCATTACTCGGAGCAACCTTTGTGATGTTCGATGCCAGTGTCGCTCTTTAGAAGTCCTGGACTTCATCCTCAGTGATGACGCCGTCACCGTTCTTGTCATGCCTGGAATGGGTTTTTAGTTAAACGGCCTAGAAAGATGGATTTCATGTTGTGGGTAATTGCATAATCAGTTCATGCAACTCACTTCTCGAACCAGTCAGTCCAGATTTGCGGCTCGCCTTCGACGCCCATGTACTCGAGGTACTCTGTTTAATTTCTGTCAGCCACTCCATTTTCTCATCAAAGACCAGTCAAAAGGGTTATAGATTCCGTGAACTCTTTCAACTTACGACTCAAAGTCAGGTTTCCATTGCCAGCTGAGTCGGCTGTAGCAAAGGCCTCCTCGCTAGGGTCTCTCTCAAGGAGAAGCTTCGAATTGGTCCTGCAGTGGCCACCACAGGCGCAACAGAAAATGTTGCAGGACTGAGTGGCACAGCATGGAGTTCCAGCAGTGCCATCGGCGCACTGAGGACCACTGCAGCAGAAGGCCAACACGGCAGGAAGGGCCTGAGCGAAGAAGATGATGGTAGCAACAGTCTTCATCTTAAAGGATGATGGAATTTTTGGTGGGATTTTGTTAGAGAAGGTTGTCTTGCTCTATGGTGATGGTTTTGCCGATGGTTGAAGCTGTAAGGCAGTGAAGGCTGGAGAAGATGTCAATGATTTCACAAATTGTCGGTAGGGAAGGCATTATTTATACTCGTGGTTGGGTGGAATATCCCTTTCGACTATTCTCATAGCAAAACAGATATGACATCGCTGCCACATCTAGTACATGATGTGTGAAAGCAGAGGAGCGTGTAAGACGCTCTGGCTAGTGCCTGCCGCTTCCTGCCCCAGCTGAGTGGCGGGCCACACATTCGATATGTTGCTGAATAACACTCGGATATGCGTCGCCCAATTCGGAAGTCGGACTCATGCCTGATTTGCAATGAACCAAACTTCATTCTTGCCTAAATAAACTCCCAAGCTGGACCTGCAACCTCCTCCGCCTGTGTAGGTATGTGCCACAGTCAGCACTTGTATCACGGTCAGCACTGCGAAGAATGTCTCAGTCAGAGAAAAGGCGGCAATTTACCACAGGAGACCAACTTCTTCCTTGCATCTCTTCCGCTGCGACTGGCGTCAGACTGTTTGGAATCAGACGAGAGCTGAAAAGGTTCCGTGTCGAGGCTGGCTATGCAAATCGCTGCACATGATGCACATGCTTCACGCAGACCAGTAGGAGGTGCGTGTACATATAGGTTTTTACGTATCGAAAACCGTGGGCAAGGGAAGATCGTCGGCCAGCTACCTTCTGGGCCCAGGCCGCAGTCAACTTCTGCATGTCAGCAAAGACAAGTTCACTTCATTCATTCCAACCTGTGTGATTCTTGTCGTGGTGGCTACATCATTGCATACACAACGGCTATCAGATGATATACTGGTGTGAGCATAATGAGACTCTTTGGAGGGAAGAGACTCTTTGGAGGTTGCGAAGAGGCAAGACTTTGCGCACCACTTGAGTCTCCTGCATGAACAGGTATTCGCATGGGCTCTGTGCCGGTCACCTGCTGAGCGTACTGGATTTCTCATTCCGGAGTTGGTAAACGCATGTAACCTCATGCAACGTGCTGAATCATATTCTCTTCTGCAGCGATCACACGGAATTGATAGATACATTGATGACCGTAGTATAGAACCTACTCAGCAAGTAGCTTCGTCTAGGATTTGATAGAATCCAGTCTCAGGCATCTCACGCACCAAGTCAAACACACATGATCAAGTAGAGTGATGCTTGTTGCGTGCAGCAGTCTAAAGATTTCCACAGACAACACCCATTTCTCTGCTATGAGCACCAGTACGCACGGCTTGGTTGCTAGATATTCCTCGATTCATGGTCTTTACGCTTCTTCTCGATTCTTTCGAGTGTCGCAATGCTTGTTTCACAAGTGACCTTGACCGCACTTCATCGCTCGAGGAATCCACATTGAATGTCACTGTTGGTTTGGGAAGAGATGTCATAATTTCTTTACAGAATCGGAAAACACATAAACGGAAGAGCGGGCAGCCCTCAGAAATTGTGCCACATCATGGCCTGCTTAGAAAACTACACACACACGTGAAAAGCCACCCACGGGCATAAGTAACTCAATATGGAGGAGATTAAATTGAACACGACCAATCCGCAAGGGAGCAGAAATGAGCCAGCCCAGCAATAGTGGGAAAACCTCAGATTTGTACATGGTGTGAGCAGATCAATCGGTCTGAGAATATGATGTGTGGCTCCGGGATAATTACCGTGGTACCTACTTAAGTAGGTACTTAGGAATGTAAGATTGCCTCTAGGCATCCTGAAGTCCCCTTTAGTATGATTTGTACATGTAACTAGGTAAAACAAATGTATTTCCATCTTCAGGCCCTTTCCCAACAATCTCTCCAACGATTCTATGATATGAGCAGTCAAAGATCTGCTCAAGTGCAAGCACAATTCCAAGCAATAAAGATCTAGATTCAAGTCGAACAAAGACTCAAAGTCCCTTCTCAACAACCAATCCATGTATCTGTCCCGACGACGAGGGGTAACGAGGGGTGCTGATGAGGCATGGCATAACATAGCTACCGAGCACTTTCTACTCATCTATCTGTGCAGGGAGCTTTCTCCAGCCTACTGGCTTGAGAAATGCTTAAATATGGTGAATTTGATTCTTTGTGGAGCTGGGTGACCCTATGTTCTAAGTAAGGGAGAGCAGGTTACTAGTCTCATCAAGCAAACAAACTTTTCAAATCTAGTGACTGCGCTCTATCATGTGCTCCATATGTGAAGGTGAAGCCCCAATTTGTGGACACTGATCCATCTCGGCCCCTCAAAGGTGAAAGTAAACAGGCTCAGGTTTTAGACAACAGGCATGATAATCTGTTCCCTGACGGGGTTCGGCACAGTTTAACTGTTGCTGCGACTGAGTGTTCAACATTAACGAACACAACAAACACACCACAACACATCATCGTGACCCCTCGATCAAGATTATCGTCGTGGCATTCACTACACCTCACATTCGATGCTCTTCCGGCCCAAGACTCCCTGGACTCACTTGCAGTTGTGAACCAGCCCAACTGTCCCTCATCTACTTGCATCTTCCATGACATCCCATGTATGCAAAAGTGTGAATTTTATTCGCAGTGAATCCATACCCTCTGCCTTGGCAATCAATTTCTCTGAAGCCTTGAACCTGAATCTATTTCTTTGAACTATCAGAAGGCTGACCACTACCAAAGGACACCATGTCTGAAGAACTCAGCCAAGCCATGGCTACAGAAATCGGGATGCAACATGAGCATCTCCAAGATATGGCGCGGTTGCGAGGTCAACAGCCCACAAATACCATGAGAATGAGCCGAGAAGAGCTGCTGGAGAAATTTGGAGAGCTGGTAGGTTTGATTGCGACTTCCTATGAGGCTTTTGATCATAGTGTCCGGGACACGCATAATGTCTCACGTCCAAATTCCACTCCTCCTCTACTCCACTCCACTCTACTCTTACTGGATCTCCAACTGCAACTTTATTCTGTCACTCTAGGCATGTTACTGACACATTTGGGTAGCAGATCCAAGGCTCCCACTCATCAGGAGGAACGATACCTTCTGCTCAGTCATTGAGGATCGCATGTCTCGGAGCCACATATCCGCCTTGTGTTTTACCACTTTCTGAGCTGCAGCCTATTCGCCTCTCAGATATGAACATCGAGACTCACCACCGTGACCGTTTCATAACTCTGAAAATACTCTCTGACCCAGTACAACTGGGTACAGCATTGGTTGGTGTAGAAGACGGGACCGGCCACGTTTGTGTGGTTGCGGTATTCCACCGCAGACCGGCCGCAGAGATTCTGCGAAAGAACATACTTTTCGCCATCAAGGAACCCTTCCTCACGCTGGGTACAGACGGAAAACTTCTGATCAAAGTAGACCATCCGTCTGATCTTATTCGTCTCGATATGGACAGTCGATTCCTGCCCGTCAGCATGGCTGTCGTCCCAACACCCATCTTCAGCCCTACAGAGCGACAAGTTATGGGAGACGCGGCTTTTCTGTGTGGTGACTTGCGGGGGGCTGTAAAGCATTACACCAGGGGTCTCGGTATCAAGCAGTACGATGAAGAAGTCCGTTGTGCTTTGCATCTCAGCCGAGCCCAGGCCTGCTTCAATCTTGGCCATCACGAGCTTGCTATTCACGACGCTGTAATGGCCATGGCGAACAGGAATAATTCAGGTGACAAGAATGGCAGGAATCTGAAGACACTTCTCCTAGCTGGTCGAGCTGCCTATGAAATGGGAGATTACATTGTTGCTAAGGAATACTTCACCCGCAGCCTAGTGCTCTCTCCCGACGCGGATGACGTGTTGGCTGAAATTCGCCGAACAGAGGACCGTCTATCGGAAGAGAATACCGGAAATTTTGATTTCGACGCCATGTCAAAGTCGGCCACGAAATATTCTGATGACTGCGCCTCCTTCGTGGTGAATACCAAGATTGCTTCGGCAGGACATCGTGGGCGCGGCCTCTTTGCCGCCAAACGCTTCGCCCCGGGAGACCTTGTCTTGGTTGAGAAGGCATTTTACGTTGTTTCAGACAACGACAACATTGAGGAGACGCCAATAGTGGCAGACCTGTCTGGTTGCACCCCTCAGTGCTACCGGGGAAGATACGCCGAACGTATTTACGGCGCAACCGAGAAAATTCTGCAAAACCCGAGACAGGCAGCAAAACTTCTGGACCTCCATGATGGTGGCGGATTTCACAAGGCCACGAATTGGGTTGACAGTATGGTCACTGTCGATACGTTTCGGGTCGAGGCAATCACCCGGCTGAATGCCTTCGCGTTGCCAGCAAGCTCAGCTACGGGGATATGGGTGCATGCGTCGCATGCGAATCACTCTTGCCTGCCAAATGCCGACCGCAGTTTCATTGGGAACATGATGATCATACGCGCGAATAGAGAGATTGGAATTGGGGAAGAAATCTTCCTTTCATACTGCGAGCAAGACGATACATACTCTGAACGCCAGAAGCACTTGTCTTCCTATGGGTTCAAATGCGATTGCCCGCTCTGTGTGGCCGAGGACGCCATTCCCGCCATACTAAACAAGCGTGCGCGGCTTATCAATACGTCCAACGACTTTATTACGACGAACTCGGCTTCCACAGATGCCACCAAACTTCCCGGGTCTACTATTTCCGCCGCAGAAGAGCTTCTGCTACAGCTAGAGGGGACATATCCTGACGGGAGATACCACATTCTTCCGCGACTAGAATGTGTGCCTTTATCATATTGGCTTTGCTTGGTCTACGGAACACCACAGGAGAAACTACAGAGGGCGCTGAACGCGCTCAGGAATCACGGATACTTCGTCCGAGTCAGCAACACTGGCGGCGTCACGGTTGATCGCTCGATGGCCGTTCCGCTCGAAGCGGCAATAACGATCACATTGCTTGCCACTGCTGCAAGCCTGCAGTTAGGCAAGACTGAGGCTGCGTCGGAGTTCCAGAAGCTCCGCAAGGAGATATACATCATTCTCCACGGTTGTGAGAGCGGATTGGAGGAGATGGACCGCCAATTCGGCACCTAACGCCAAATTTGTGGCGTATCGCAACGTGGAAGTATTATCCGGCACTTGAATTTTAGCCTTCAAAGAAATCCGCGGGGGAGTGACAAACAATGGTCGATCAGAGTCATCGTGTTGATGTGGAGGAGCAACTCTATCGCTACCGACGAGCATCATACGTCTTGATGGGCCAATGTGCGATGATAGATTGCACCGCGATTCGAATTAATTAGAGCAATGTGTGTGAAGTCGAGTAGTAGGATGACAATCGCACTAATAGTCACTGCGCATCATGCGACGGTCCGAAGGCGGTTTCAAAACGAGACAAGGAGGCTAGGACGGGCCTGGCCAAAACGGCCTTTGTCGACTGACGTGGCCTGACAAAGGCACATATATCAGCCAGTGAGTGCCAGAATAATGTAAAGTCGGGTACAAACCACGAGCCATGGATCGTCCGTCACTGAACGCACAACCGTTATTAGGTGCGGACCTAAGTTTTGCTATTTCGAGTCCCTCGAGATTCCGTACATTTTGGTATTGAGGGTCAAAGCCATCACTATGCATTGGGATTATTTCAGAATTTGAACTTCGCGCAAGTATAATTGAAGGTGCTTTCAGATTGCATTTGTGATTTGAAAATAAATGTACAGCCTACAATTTCCTCATATCTTCCTAGTGTTGCTGATGAGAGCTTCTAAACTCAAGAAATAGCCGCTTTCGTTTCGGTCGCGCATCCCTGGGGAGCAGGCGGAGCTTGACCGGCGACGGCTTTCACTCCACATGGGTACCGGAGATCTATGACGGGCTGCGCCGGGTCCAAAGCAGCAACTTTCGCGCCCACTCCGGAAGGACACTTCGCCGTGCCCGTAACGGAGTCGAGTGTACAGGACTCATCGACTCCCCATTGGCATTGAGGGTCATTGATATTCCTCAGTTCATAGTTTTGGGCCACCCAATTATCACCCTCGGCAAGGCACTTGTTGACCTGGTTAGGGCTCAAAGCCATGAAAGACATCTTGCCAGTGTCAGACTTGACAATGTCTGCACATTCTGACATGTCGACGATCTCGTAGTCCACATCGAGTGCCCCACCTGCATCGGGATTCAGAAGGGCGGGCGACGCCGTTGCGGAAGTGCCGTATGCCAGGTACTGGTATGTGTCGAAAGAAATGTCATGGGCACCACCCGAGACGTCTAAATGAAGCACGGTACGAGACCGCGAGCCGTGTGTGAGCTTGATGCACATCCCCGAACAGTCTGGCCAGTAGGGCCAGTAAGCCATGCGGTTCACATCAATCTTGCAGCCGTGAACACCGATCGTCGAGCTGAATGCATCGTGGGGTGTGACTTTGACGGCTCCGGTCGAAGCCAGCGACAGAGCATTTGAATAAGAGGACAAAGCCGTAAGGATTGTGAGTAGCCGAAGCATGATGATAGTGGATGCCGTTTAGTGTAAAAAGGAGTGGATGCCGCCTTCGTGGGGCCTATGGTAGAATCAAAATCAAGGTAAGGAATGTTAGAAGTGACGATCGCATGGGGAAGCTGTCCTGCAAATTCGCTCGTGGGTATGGGCTTCATTTTATTGAAACCTGAGCACACTGCGAGATTGCGAGATGTTGGGGGCGGATCCTCGGGACCGAATTCATTGTTCTGGGTGGCTCGCAAATGGCCTCGGCCAAGATGATGCTCCTACTCTGGCGCCATCTGAATCCTTGCGACCCGGTCAGCAAAAAAGCAGACAAGTGATCACTTTTCTTTGCTGCGCACCTCATTTTGGCCTAAATTTCAACCAACCATTTCGCTTTTGGTCCTGGCCAGTCCATTTCTTCAGTGTGCGGCAGGCCACAAAAACAAGGCCCGGCTCCAGGCCGCGTTGTTTTCGGCCATAACTGGCGATTACTAACGTGGTCAAGATGAGCAAGTGTGAGGATACAGCTAAGGGGTCTGAATTTCATTGGTTCAAGTAGTGCCAAGGCCAAACAGGATCGAGGCCTTCGGCCAACAGCTAATAGGTCTTCGTCAAGAAAGACAAAAGTATTCAGATCAGAATTCCAGCACTCAGATCCCCCTAACCAGTATATGTACAAGTGACGGTAGATGAAGAAGCAGAGCATGAAGTCAAAACCTCGTTGTCCTGCTCAATGTCAATTATCGTGGCCCCAGTCACGCCAACAGTGCTGCCGCTCTTGACAGCCGATGCACCCGTAAAAGTGACCGTGCCAAAGTCTGCAAACGGCACCAGCTCGCAGCTATTGGCGGATGTGCATTCCGAGAAGTCTTCAACGATCCATTCGGCATTGTACTCGCACAGAGAACCATCTGACACGTCACTGAAGGTCTGCGTCACAGTGGTTCCAGTGGTCAGGTTTTCGATGACAGCACTGCCGGAAGTCTTGGAAGTGGCTGTGACTGTCATTTTGACAGAGTCGCCAGCGGAGATGGTGATTCCATCAAAGGTATCTATTACCGGCTTAGAATCTCGCAATGTCTCCAAACTCGCACTTTATTGTCACGACTTACACGCGTAGTCCGGGTACCACTCATACCAAGCATCATAAGATATGCTGGAGCCATCAACATACCAGTCGATTCCGGTCTGGAGAATCGCAGTCTGGCAAGTATCTCCGTCGATACCAACCCACTGTATTGGGCTTCGGTCAGTACGTTTCTTCTCATGGCTTATCGATTTAATGACCTACGGCAGAGCCAGCAGACTCAACGCTGCTGCTGGAGCTCCCAGTGAGCGTGGGGACAGTGACAGTACCTGTCACCTCGGTGAAGCCCGTTGAGATCAGGACCGCACCCGCCCAATTGGTGGAGTACTCGACATTGCTCTGGTTGGTGACTCCCTCGAGAAGACTTTCGGAGCTGATCAATGGCTGAGAGGAACGAGTAGCTCCAGTGGATGATCGCCGAGCAAGCTGACGAGCCGCACGGCTCTCACGACGCTTCTCAGTGAATCGTGCACCGATAACGGCTTCAGCGCACAGAACGGCCGTGATGATGGGAGTGAACTTCATTGTGGCTGTCAAGAACGGAGATTGAGTGACAAGGTGCAAGTAAGGATGCGACGGAAAATGCTGTTGAAGCGATTGAGGAGCTATTAGGTGAGTGCTGCCGAGAGAAAAACAAATTCTAGGATTCATGGGATCATGGACACCATTATATACACAACATCATCGTCCATGAGGTCTATGTAGCCATATCATTATCTTTTACGTCCTACCAGAGCGCCTCAGACCCTACCTAGGTAGCATACAACATGCCAAGCATGGCCAGACACATCTGAAGAGATAAAGATCCAATGGGACTTCGACATGCCTCTTCTACGGACATTTCTGCCCACAAACCGCTCGGTTGGACGCGAGAAACAAGGATTGTATGGACTTCGGCTCCGCGATTTCGATGAAGGTTGGATACGGACATATGCAACCTGAACCACCTTCCAAGTTGGAGCAAGATCTCCGTGTGAGCAGGTATTCCTTCTTCGTGCCTTGGAATTGCCGCTGGCCTTATCATTCGCCTGGTGTCATCGTGTGGGTATCAGGTGAGCGTACTTAGGTACGGATGGCTACGTGCTATCCGGCCTGAGCGGGGCAGGGGTCACAGACCGGCCAGGTCTGGAGATGTCGGCCGAGCCCATGATCGGGTATCGGACGCGGTGGATCTAATTTCGAAAGAATAAGCATCCAGATGCGCTCCCCGGATTGCTTGTCGTCCGCGGCGGTGCGGCCAATTATTCAGACATTACATCGTTGGCACGCCCTTTGCGCGAGGCAAGCTGACACACCTCCTTGATAGATAACAGTCATTCTGTTTGAATAGGTTCCCCATGATAAATCCACGCGAAAAGTGAAATGGAAAGCTTCAGATTGAGGTTGTCGGGGTACTTAGGTAAGGCATGGCACAAAGCATACAGTGTTGATGTGGCTGTTGGTGGTGTCTCCTTACCCACATGTGCAGATAAGCTTTAGTACTCCAATCCCTGGCGTAGGCCGCGTGGCCTGCACACTGGGGTAGCATTTGGGATCTCCTCTCCCGGCACTTATGGGCTGATAGTTACTCCGCTTAAGCGCTGCTATCACTACAGACAGGATAGCATTCGCTGGACATAGGGCACGAGTCTGGTTAACTGGTGGTGGTCCGTGTTGCACCGTCCACGGGCACCGAACGACACATACGCATAGGCAGAAGGAGGGGACACGGCAGCCCTGAAGGTGGTATGTCATTGCCAAATGAAATGTTTTTCAGGAATGCAGGTTGGCCGCCAAGCTGATTTACATGCCCGCTCCCCCGGAATCTGCTACTCTGCAATGGAACCCCCCGACGGCACCGGTCGGTCTTCCTATCTGGTATGGGGGTGAGCCGCCTGCGTATTCCCACCTCACGTCGTCCAACTGGACGGATCAAAAACATGCACTGAAAAAGGGAGGGGTGAAAATGTTCCTTGTCAAATTTATGTAAAGAAAAAATCTGAGAAGAGGGTCAGGCATACTTACATAGCACATACCTGCCGAAGCAAAAGAAAAGGGGGGGGGGGATGCGGCACACACTTCTGACATCTCGATTTGTCCACAGCCCTTGATCATAGGATCGAGACAGCTCAAGTTGGGCCACCGTCCTGGTGGTATCCAAAGTGGCTAGGGGCTTGCGAAGATAGCTTGCAGCGGCAATCGGGATGTGGGTGAACATGGTTGTGTGGCCGAGATACTGCATATTCCACCCACGATGTGACTGGGCGCCAGCTGCTGCAAGGGCTCTAGCCTGCTGATAGGACCAGTAACATCATCACCGGATGCTAGAGTACCTACAGCAACCCGCAAGTCTGGTACATAGAATATTTGAGCAGAAGCTACGCCGACCATGTGCTTATCTCCAATATCCTCTCCCAGAAGCTCTGGTCACACCCGGATGGCAGTGGAGAGAAAGCCCTCGTGCGACGAGGCCCTCCACTTCTGAAGAGCAACTGACTCGCTAGATACCTCCATGTAAATGGTTAACAGTACGGTTCTGGTTCTGTTCGCTTCGTTCTAGCATTATCAAGACAGGGAGCTTCAATTCAAGGCGTTACGATGAGCCGATGCTACTTACTATCGAGGATCCATAATGTACCTTGGCAAGATCCGCTACCGCCTGGGCAAAGCTTGCAAAAAGCTTGAGCACCAGGCCAAGCAATGTGATGCACGGGGGGTGGGGCACTTAGTTTTATCTCAATCTTCACCCTGCTAAAAGCCTGCTGCTTGGCCTTCTCAAATGAGACGCCTCTACATTCCGGAATGGTCTTTTTGATGTCAGACGCGGTGAATTGCCAAGATCGTTGTGCTTGTTGTGGGAGCTGGAGCCCGTTCCAATGTTGCTCTTTTTCCCTTCTTAATATTATGGCGAATCAAAAAGGTGAAGAGCCGATTGCGGCGGATATCGATCCCTTCTTAGTTTCATTGTGTCGTAAGTTTTGTCGAGTTTGTGGAAGACTCACGAAGATACCATCAAATCAAAATTACTCAAACTAAGAGCCCAGACTTGGACCTATTGTAATCAGCTCCTTCATTGTCGCTGTTGTTATCGTTTTGTTCGAGGTCGATGAAAGACGCGGCTAGGCGATTTCGCATCTCTCCTCTCAGCACGTAAAACCTGGTGACACTGACTGATATGCTTCAACAAATCATAACATAAGGGAGTCCTGAAGTTCATGTACTCCGCACAAATAGTTGAGACGGCACCAAAGCCTGATCTCTAATTATTTTCCCCTCAGATAGCGCTCAAAAGTGTTTGTGTATATGGTTAGAGCGCAAGATGAGATTCCTTCTGTTTCAGCAGCGCCGGATTCGCGATCTTCCACATCTTCTTTGATTAGGCCGTGCAGAGCCAAGCCTAACTCTCCGATCCTCGCCCCCGCATTCTTTGAGGTCACATCCACCTTGTCTAAGTAACAGGAGATAGCCATCGCAGGCGTTATCGGCCGTCAACCTTCTCGTTTCGGGCAGACGATGGGAGCCCACGAAGGAACTTTTGATAGAATCTTATTCCACAATGTGTCATTTCTGCAGGTTGCAGGCAACAGAATTCCTGATTTCGTCGTCTCATCGGCGTCCGCTCAATACGAAGGGAGTCTTACATGAATGGCCTTAGAGACGTTGCAAGCTTTCGAGACATACAACGACATCCACATTGAAATATCTAATCACGCCATGAGGACCTCAAGGGGTTGGAAGCTTGGTCTTTAGGACCCCGAGAAATGACAATCAACCTTGGAATGTGGGACTGTTTGGCGCCACAAGTAGAACTATAGCGCAGTGGAAGAGTACCCGGTGCAGGATGGCAGTATGCCGAGCCTTGTGAAAGAAAGAAACAATTAGAATAAGAGGAGTAATCATGTTTTATATTTGCCATGTTCCCAGCGGGCTGGCTTATTTTGGAGAACTCTGTGTTAGTCAGAGTGGTGCTTACTCGTGCTATTTCACGTTACCTGTTCAGTGGGCCCTGCATTTCTGCTTGACCAATACCAGCACAGCCGTATGGATACGACAGAGTTAACTCCACATTGCCGAGCCGGGGGTACAGCATTTCGAACAGTGGTGGCCGCCGTCATGATCTACGCCGTCAGCCCGCCTCCGACAATATCGGGTTGTACTGAGAGGCCGACGCCGACCTGTCGCGACTTTGAACATCTAGAAGTCCAGGAGATGTTGCAGGGCTCGGTGTGTGGGCTGAAGCATATATAGACGTAGGCTAGATACGGAACATCATGCACTGTTTCCGGCCAGTCAACTGTTTCATGCACTTTTCCGCGTTATTCAACCATTGCAACATGCCTAATCAAAGCGAGCTCCTGCTGGATCATGCCAATACGGCAACCAACATGTCGAACGACTTCTCACAAACATCCTCTCTGCCAGTCGTCGCCTTGGCAGCACTTGGAATTCTATTATATCTGACCTACCGTTGGGCCTTACCCAAGCCGATTCCCGGCATTCCATACGATGAGACCGCTGCTAGGAGCCTCTTAGGGAATGCGCCTGAGTTGCTGAAGTTCGCAAGGAACAATGACGGCAATATTGTTCCATGGTTTTTCAAAAAGCTTACCGAGAAAAATGCACCAATGGTCCAAGTCTGGATCAAGCCCTTCCAGCCACCTGCGATCATTATCTCCGACTACATGGAGATTGAGGACTTGATGGTCCGACGGACCAAAGAGTTCAACCGGGGCAAAGGTTTTCAGTGGCTGTTCGGACAGGTGTCCCCTGAGTTTCACATTACCAAGCCATCAGGTTCGCCAGAGTACAAGAGGAGCATGCATCTCATCCGCGATCTGATGACACCAAAGTTCTTGAATGAGGTATGTACGAAGGAAAAGTAACGGAAACAAAATGTTCCTACGACTGAGCCTAGACCGGGGGAATCCTCGGTACAAGACTGATAATGAGGTCAGGTATCTGCGCCTCAAGTTTATCGTTATGCTTCAATGCTGGTGACACTCTGGGAAGTAAAAGCACGATTATCCAATGGTCAGCCATTTATTGCAGCCGATGATATCTTCGACTGCGTTTCCGATATGGTCAATGGAGCCGCCTTTGCCATTGAAGACGATATGAGCGCCACCAACCACCAAATGAGATTTACTAGGACCTTGAAACACTCACAACTGAGAAATCGAGAAGATGGTTCAGTGGATATTCCGCGAGCGCCGGACCAGCCAACGCTCGCGGCGTTCCACAGATTGACGGAGTACCAGGGCGAACAAGCCCGATCAATCAACGCCCCGATTCAACACAAGCTGCGGATGCTGACAGACCCGTATTTGAGAAATTCATTCAAAGTCGTCAAAGAAGTATTCACGGACCAGATCAAGAAGTCTCTGGCCCGAATGGAGGGCAAAGACGATGTTGTGATGATGTCAGCGCTGGATCAGATACTATTGAGAGAAAAGCAGTATGCTGAGAAGAACGGGAAGAAACCTGAATTTTTCCACGGGCGCATAACAGATGAGGTAAGTGCGCCGCCAAACGTCAGCCTCGAATCAGCACGCTGGCTGTGTGGCGTGCTTGCTAACACTGGATCACTCAGGTGTTTGGCTACTACACGGCTGGTCATGAAACCAGTGCAACAAGTATCAGCTGTAAGTCCCTGCATTTGAGAATATCTGTGAACTGAACGAGGCTGACAAGGACTCAATATACAGGGATGACTAGGTATCTTGGTGACTACCCCGAATGGCAGGAGACGATTCGTGACGAGCTCCTTGTGACATTTTCCGCTGCGGTCGAGGAGAAGCGGCAGCCAAGTGCAGACGAGATCAACAAGAGCCAACTCCCAAACTTGGAGGCTTTTGCAGAAGAGACGCTTCGCATGTGGCCGCCGTTCTTCCAGGATAAGCGAGACACCATGTGTGACACAACGCTTCTTGGCGTGCCGATTCCAAAGGGCACTGAGATCCTGATCCCTACTGGTGGCCCAGGTGTTGCTTTGCCTGCGATCCCCTGCCCAGAGGAGTCACACAGCGAAGAGTGTCGCAAAAAGTTTAACGTCCCACCGTGGGGCCCTGACGACATCACGAGATTCAGGCCCGAAAGATGGCTGGTGGAGAATGAGAATGGACAGGTATCATTTAACCCGAGGGCGGGGCCCACGTTGGCATTCGGACTTGGTCCGAGGAAGTGTTTCGGTCAAAGGCTGGCTTACATGCAAATTCGGAATGTCATGGCCCTGCTGTTGTGGAACTTTCGGTTTAAGAAGATGGAGGGCAAACTCGCATCTAAGGATGCGAAGCTTGAAATGAGCCAGGTTCCGAAGTACTGCTACGTTGCGTTGGAAAAGGTTTAATCTATCAGGTCTAGATGGTTTTTTTGTAATAGAACAATAAGATATCACGGGGCTTGGAGAGGATAGTGTCATAGTCGAGCACGACTGAGTTATAGCGGGAGAGAATCACATTTGATTTCTGTTGACTTGTGCTGAAATGCTGTAATGTACTGTGGTAGAGCGCTCTGACGGATATCCAGGCATCCGGCACAGTTTGCGCACCTATAAAGTCTACTACCTGTCTTTGCTGCCATGCTTTACCGAACGGTCCATACGTTACGCCTGCCCGTTTCTCGACGTACTGGTCATTTCACCACAAGCCACGAATCGACCTGAGCATTATCATGGAGTCCTATGGACACGGTTGACCCAGCAATGTTGATTGCCCTGGAAATCCATTGTCGACACAGTCGATGACGACACGTAACCCCCGCTGTCCAGTTACCGAAGTGGAGGACAAGAAGAGCTCACGTCTTATGGTTGCATGTGCAGGAATCCCCGCTTTCTGCCTGACGCTTCTCTTTCCCTCACTGCAACATCTCAGCAGCATCGGACACGCACTACCGGGACACAGTTCTTTATCAAGTGACCAAGACAGAGGTGTTCTCCGATCATGAAAATTACATCTATCCGAAGTCTATTCCATTTGACACGATAGAACGAAACCATTCGCTAAAGCTGTCGTTACGGTGTCTAACAGAATTTTTAATCACTGAGTACGGGCTCTGTCTGCTGATGTTCCGCTGCTAAGCAGGACTATAGCTATGAGTACACGACCGCGTGAGGTATAAATCCGAATGCCAGCAGTCTAGACCCCAGTCAATATCTCGTTCGCGAAATGGATACCGCTTCCACCTCTGATGTTACCAATGGAAGTAATCCCGCCGCCAAGACCCGATATGGCAAGCCACTGCCTCCCTCATGGACGCCCCTCTACCAGATGCCTTTCAGAACGCCCACTCGCCGCCTTCGAATTGTCACCATCGGCGCCGCTGTGGCTGGGATGGGTTTCGCTTACAAGCTCCAACAAGAGCACAAGCTGACCACTGAAACCGTCAACGGATCGGATGGCCCACTGGTGGATCATACGATATACGAAGCGAACAAAGACATCGGTGGCACATGGCTAGTAAATACATATCCTGGCGTGGCATGCGATGTGCCAGCGCATGTGTATGCCTTCCCTTTCGAGGTCAGTGTGTATTCTAACTTCCAAACCTCGTAGTTGCCTGATCGACATCTGAATCTCCTGGCAAGGACGTCAGCCTTTGGGCAGACTGACAATTTTTATCTAGCCCAACCCTACCTGGAGCTCTTTCTATGCCAGCGGCGAGGAGGTGCTCGCATATTTCAAACGGACAGTGGCCAAGTATAATCTCGACCAGGATGTCAAACTGAATCACAGAGTCGAGTATGCTAGGTTTGACGAGGCGGAGGGAAGATGGCACCTCAAAGTCCGGCGAACGGACACAGACGAGATGATCGACGACATTTGTGACATCCTTGTATCCGCCACGGGCTTCCTTTCGCACTGGCGGTGGCCCTCGATACCAGGTCTCCACGATTTCCAAGGCCACCTTGCACACAGCGCGGGATGGGACTCACAGGGCGAATATGACTACATCGGCAAGAAGATCGGTATCATCGGCAACGGTAGCTCCGCCATTCAGATCATGCCGCGGTTGGCCCCTGGAGCAGCGCACCTGGTCAACTTCATCCGCCATCCGACTTGGATCACGGCTGGGCTGGGCTCGGCTGCCATCGACGGTGCTGCGAACTACATCTATACAGATGCTGAGAAGCGAGAGTTTGTGGAGAATCCAGAGAGTCTGAAGCAGTACAGGAAGCGCCTGCAGGAGGCGACCAACAAGGGCTTCGAGTTGTATGTGAAAGGTAGTCAGGCACAAAAGGATGCGTACAAGGCTACGTCCCAGGCCATGCTAGACCGCCTTGGAGGGGACGCAGGGCTTGCGAAAAATTTGATCCCGGACTGGGAGGTGGGTTGCCGCCGGGCGACGCCAGGACCGGGGTATCTGGAGGCTTTCACGAGAGACAATGTCTCTCTTGTCACCGACAGCATCGAGTGCGTCACAGCATCCGGAATTCGAACCCGGAGTGGCGAGGAGTTTGATTTCGATGCCATCGTCTGCGCAACGGGCTTTGATGTGAGCCACCGGCCACCGTGGCCACTTATCGGACGGGCAGGTGTCAGCCTTTCTGAACACTGGAAGGAGGAGCCATATTCATATTTGAGTCTGATGGCGGCCGGATTCCCAAACTTCTTTATGTTCGGTGGCCCAAATAGCCCAGTGGGCCATGGAAGCTTGATGAGTCAGTTGCAATGGAGCGCAGAATGGATGTGTAAGTGGGCAAAGAAGATGGCTTGTGAGGACATCAAGTAAGTCACCCAGACCCACTATGATCACGTCTCCCAATTTTACGGCGACAGAAAACGACAGATTTGCTGACTGGCCCTATGCACAGGTTCATTGACCCAAAGCCAGAGGCAGTGGAAGAGTTCAACGCCTACGCAGACGAGATAATGCAGACATTGGTTTGGTCTGGTGGCTGCAGGTCATGGTACAAGAATCATCGTGTAGATGGACGAGTCACAGCTGTCTGGGCTGGAAGTGCGATCACATATCATGAGATGATCCAGGAACTGCGGCCCGAAGACTTCGATATCGTTTACAGATCAAGGAACAGATTCAGGTTCATGGGTAACGGGAGGGCGGCCATGGAGAGTACGCCAGGAGCTGATTTGGCGTTCTATATATACAAGTAAAGTTTGAAGAGCAGGGGTATAACTCCAGGTCAGCACAATCAGGCAGCTGGCCCCTATCCTCTGAGAAACTTGTACGTCCCTTCACATCCCCCCCCCCTCCTAAAAAAGGAGACACAAAGAAGGGGATGATAGTCTGGGTGGTGTTAAGCTTTTAGGTCCATAGAGGGAGGAAAGGCGAGGGAATGGATGCCAAGGGCTGTTGGTCGCCCCAAACAGAAAGAGAGAAGTGTTAGATTTAGTCCGCGATTCATGAAGCTTTCCGATCTTGTATCATGATTTGGGCTTTCAAGTCTGGTGAGAGGGAACCGTTAGGCATATGCTTGCTCATGGGCTTGCCTGCATCACCCGGGAATAACTTGATGTCGTAGTGGGTGAGGAAATGGGCGAGGACGACCTTGATCGTGACGCTAGCAAATACTCTCCCGGGGCAAGCCTGCGGTCCGCCACCCCAAATTGTATTTTCAGGTCCAGGTACGGTGAACTGATGCATATCCTCATGGCCAGGCTGTTGTCGCATCTTATAGGAACGAAGAGGATCAAGCATGTCATTCTGTGGCTGGTCCATGTGATATTTGTCGACGCATATGAGAGTTCCTGGCGGAAGTTCGGGCCCAATCGATAATTTGAGTGGTTTTTGGACACGCCGGAAGAGGGTTACTACAATGTTTCGATGCCCACAATATTAGCATATCTTCCATACTCGGCTTCATGATTGATGCAAACATCTGGGTGCACAGTGGCGAAGGCAGCTGGGACAGAAGATTCACCTACAATGCCTGCTTGCTGCCAATCGAGCAGATTCCAGCATGAAGCTGTCCATTTTGCACAACTCGACCAAGTAGCTGGGTGGTAGACGACCAAACTCATCGCTGTTCCGCACGACTTCCTCGCGGAGCTCTTCCACCAATTCCGGGCGTGTTGCCAGCTCAATCAGCATGAAATAGACTCTGCTTGAAGACGATACAGCTGCTTCAAAAGCGATCACTATGTAATCACGCAATAGACGACTCAATTTATCGTCCTTTGACCGGTAATGATTCAAAAGCCATTCGGTCAGGGCAAATCTTTCATCGATATCCCGCGACCCATCAGTGCCGTCGCGACTGTCATCATGAACAGGTAAAGATACAGGAGACATGCCGGCTTCATTGGAAGAGCCAAAATCAAGCGCAGACTCTTTTGCGCCGTGAGTATTGAGCTCTCGCTCAAGCTTCGGTCTGAGGAGGGACTTCATACGCCAGTCCACTAGCTTCGCGGGCAGGAATGCGATCGGAGCCATCAGTGGCCGGAACATTCGAGGTGTAAGAGAGGATCCCACGATGCCGATCATCAAGGCCATTTGAAGGCGCTGCGTAGCCTTCAACCAGCGGGGATCGGTTCCGAGCTCCGGCCCTAAGAGGCTTATTCCGTTCATGAGATTCACAATCTTGTGTACAGTCTCCCACAGACACACGGTTGTCCAGTCGTTCCTGGTACACCCGGCCCCCAAAACTTCCTCAAACGCCGATTTCGCACTGTTTTGGCGAGCCCACACGCGCGAAGGAAGGGCGCGTGTCAGATCTATGGCGATGCTGTGGTATCGTGAATGGTTGTCGGTACCCATGAACGGCCACCCCTGCCACAAAATTTGGTTGAACCAGTCGACCATGGAGGCCCGGGATGTACCCAGACGCTTGACTTCGCCGAAAGACGAGGAAGGGAAGACAACATATTCGTAGCCATTATATTTGATGATGTACGGAGAGTTCGGATACCTCTTTGCGCCCTCTCTCAGCAGGGTTGGGTAGTCCCAGCCTTTGCGCATGTGCAGTCTCGGTAGCTGCAGTTTGCTTTCTCGAAGATGCGAGAACACGACCAAGCGAGCGAGCAGCATCACTGAGCCGACTAGAAAAGCAAAAAGCGCAGCCACGGTACCTGGAGTCATTTTCCAATCGTCAGAGCTGAGGAAGCAAAGTCGCAGGTCGTGCATCATTTCTCAAACACAGAGTGGAAAATTAGCAACGAAATGCTCTGCAAAGTGTCATACGCTTGGAAACGTAACAACATCAGCGGCACGAGAACAACAGTAGAACTGAGTCGGAGTTTTCAGCAACATTGTCACGCAAGCAGGCAACAGTAAGTGTATTTGTAGCTCGGGGCTTGATTGCGAAGGACGCTAGTAGGTCAACCACACCTGGGCTTGAGCGTTGCTATGCCTCGGGTCTACTCTCATTTGTGCGCAGTGTCCGCTAGAAGGCTGTCCAAAGGCCGGGCGTCTGGCCGGCGCCACTGTCTAGTGGTCCTAATGTCCTGCCAAACCCTCCGCACAGGCATGCCATAGCCCATGAATGGAAATGTCTCCGGCTTGTTTGGGTAGTAGGCGAATATATCCACCGGTCTATCGATTGGTTCAATGAGAAGTCCTCGGTGCTGATTTGACCAGAATTGGCCGAATCTGAGCGAGCATCCAATATCTGGAGTGAGATCTCGCTAGAGCCTCTCCGTCGGCAGCATGACTCGGGATAGAAGTGCACGAACGTCTACAGATGGATGAATCCAACTCGACAAGCTGTACTACCTTCAGCCTAGGTGCGCATAACTGTGGTACAAGCTGGTCAATGACGTCTTCTACCGGTAGCGATTGTTCATTCAGCAAGACAAGTTCGGGAGTCCTGAGTCGCAGTCGGGACGTGCTATGAGATTTGGACTGCATCGAGACTATCCAACAATACTCCACCAAATTACAACATCTACCATACATTACCCTTTGTCTGGCGTCCCCTCTCTTGCTCGACTTTCTTGACATTGATGTCACGCCAGATGAAGACGCACACTGCCAGGAGCGGTATGAAGCAACCCCCGGCGATGACCATTTTCTTCTGTACATCGCTGTACGCTTCGATGATGGCATCCCTGATAGGGCTACCCATCGGATAGCTGAGCTGTGTCGGAAGGCTCTGGTAAATGCTCATCGAAAGGTTCTTGCTATCCTCGGGGAGGAACTCCTCCAGCTTCTGCGGCAAGATATTGGTCCAGATTCCTCCGGAGATGGCGAATCCAATGGCGGCGCCAATCGAGCCAAACAGCCCGTAAATGGCGTAAACAACAGCGATCTCCTGATGAGACACGGCGGCGTATACTGCAATATGTGAAGTCATGGCTAGGATGCCACCAGCGGCGCCATTGAAGATTTGACACATGGCTAGGTATCCAACGTATGCTCCGGGCACTCGGAAGTGCGTGAGAAGACCGGTACCAAGCGCGATAAGGGGCACCCCGGAAAAAATAGCGATGTATTTGAACCGTCCAAATTGTGAGATGGCCACGCCCACGAATGGTGAGAGGAACGACGACATCAGAGAGTCTAGAAGCGACATTAGTCCTGCTACGAAACCCTGGATCGTCGTGTTCTAGAACATTCCAAGACATGAAAGATGGGGAGCTGGGGCAATTGAAAATTGATGCTTACAGGAGTTCAGTATGTAACCTGAGTGCGAGATGCTCAAATCGTGCACAACTTGCAGGTAGGAAGAGTAGTACGTGTCCCAGCAGCTTTGATATGCGATTAGTCTCTAGGATCTGCAACCTTGGCGCGACAAGATACTGGGAGAAAGAAGACAACTTACTAAATCGAGATGAACATGACTCCATAGGTCATTGAGGCTCCCAGGATAGTTCTGTCTTTGAGGAAGTGGAAGGGCAAATAGGACACCCGCGCAAAGTACTTCTCCCATACGCCGAAAAGAACCAAGGAAATCACTCCGAAGATTATCATGCAAATGGGGCCGGCGTCAGCCCAGCCTTTAGGGAATGACTTTGCAAGACTGAAGGGCAGAAGTATTAAAGCGAATCCCGCCATAGTTAAGAGCATGCCCACAACTGTGCCCCACGGAGTCAGCAGGATAATCAAGATAGTGCGCAGATAGAGGAGCGAAGAGACACGGGACGAACCATCGAATTCCCAAAAATAGAACTGGCAAGATTGCCAAAACGTTCTCCCGCTGTCTCTCTTTATGAGGATTCCCATTTTCTTGGCCTTCCTCTCTTCAAGGACAAAAATGACAAACATCGGGATCGAGAAGCCGGCCAGAATGATAGCAAAGGCGCCGAAGGCCCATCGGAAGTTGACATTGTTATAAAAAAGCTCGGCGATCTTCGGCCCTGCGAATGTGGTGGCGATGGTCGGGGTAGTATTGATGCCCACAATGATCATTCGGTTCTTGAGAGACGTCATATCCGCAACGATAATGTCGAGCGTGTATAGAAAGCCAATGTGTCCAACCCAGAATATTGTTTGAGCCGCTGCGTAGGTCTCCACGTTCTGGCACGTTGCCTTCATGATCATGCCGAGGATGATGAGCAAAAGCATGGCAGCAAAGCCCTGGGCACGTCCCCATATGTCGATGATCTTCGCGATTGTGAGTTTGGAGACGCCGCCCACAATGGTTGAAACGACGCTTGTGGTAGAGAGGAGGCCGTGACTTTTGAAGGCGGATGTCACATAGGGAACCAATTCGGACTGAACGGATTGCAGCAGCATGTCGACGAAGGAGACGAGATAGATCCTGGAAATCACATCATTAGGATACAGAATCTTTCATTCTTGGGCCTTGTGGTTTTAATTCACATGGCAAAGATGACCCAGAGCATCTTCGTGGACCAGACCGAGGCGGTAGCTTCTATTTTCCTCACACCTGCCTGCTTTCCCTCGTCGTCGGAAACCGGCTTCTCGTCGGTGTGATCATGAACATCCTGTCTCGGGGCGAACTTCTCGACATCGTGCTCTGTCTCGGGCCGAGTTGGAGCGACGTGCTCAGGAACTGCTTGAGCCGCCATGGTCTTGGGTGATGGAAGTCGCTTTCTAATACGAAGCCTCAGCAGGTATGTTGACTCAAAGGAAAGAAGGAAAAGAGAAGTGGAGACAGCGACTACAGAAGATCTACGCAAGCCATATCTTTTTTCCGTGAGGGGGGACAAAATCTATATAGCTATTTTCTGCCGTACTACACACATGAATGCACCATTCTGCAAGCCAAGCAATTCGGCCCGTCCGGTACCTTTCTCACCACAGAGTGGACTGATGCTGCTCGAGCATCGGATACAATGGCCGCGTCACTTGCGATAATTCCAGGGTTCAGTTCAGGACGAAATTTTCTCCCCGTAAGACCAGCATCAAAATCCTTCACCACATATCGATACAGGCAGCAGTATAGAATATATGGGCTTTACGAGATATGTTCTCACCAAATTCACCCAGGTAGGAAAAGAAAAGCCCGCAGGGCGAGCCCACCGCCGCCGACATCGCCACTCATGATTGGGCAACCAATCCCGTGGGGTCTGACCATCAGTGATTATCAGACCATCAGATAAGACAACGGGTGGAGATCTGAATGGGCCCGGAAGCCAGGCCATTACGTTACCGAGATGGGGGTCCCGGCGTGGTGGGGAGTTTCCGAGCTAATCTTGCCTTTCTTTGGTGCTCTCGGCCGGATTGTCCACGGCAGAAGTCCAATGGAAAAATAAGTTAAGCTCCAGTCCTCTCTCGCTTAGAAGGCCAAGCTTCATGGTTTGCAATCCTTCCGGAAGGCGTAGAATCGTGTGTGCATGTATTGACGAGATCATCGTCCATCGTTCTCCTCGGGTTTTTGTCCGAGATCACGGATGTCCTAGGTTTTGGAAATCCAGGTGTATGAAACTAGTATACATCGTGGATGATTTTCAATTTTGGGTCCGCGCAGAGAAAATTGTTCATATGAACGAATTCGGCTGAGTGGCGGGGTGGTTGGCGATGTGCATGATTTAAGCCCCGTGTGCGCAGGTTGCGGTCCCCTCAAGCCTGGACCAGATTTCTCATCTGTCAAGATTGCAGCATAGGCGCTTCGAAGGAGACAGTTTAATGAAGCACAGCTGATTGAGTACATAGAACTGTATTTTGATCGTTCTACTTCCATACTCTAGAATCATGAGAGCTGTGTCTAATTACCGGTCTTGACCAAATTTCTAGTTTATACTTCAACAAGGAGAAACCTAAACCCGCCCCTCATCTCCTTATGCCCAGATCTCCTTATGCCCTGATCTCCTTATGCCCTCATCTCCTTATGCCCTCATATCGTTGTACTCTCATCCCTCCTATGTCCTCCAAGTCAATCCATCCAGCTCACAGGACCCCTTCTCAACCATGATATTGACAGAGTACTCCGCGTCCGCGTGCTGTGTCGCACTTTCAGGAGTGCAGACAGAGCAGCCGGCGAGGCACGGGTGTCTTCTGTGCCATCATTCTTCCATGTTCCTTTTTGAACAGGAGAGCAAGATCCAAAAGACACGCTCACATTTCGACACAGTGTCGAAATGCCTGTCGTGTCATTGTGAGGCAAGCCGTCGATTCCAACAGGGCAGCTTCAACTGCGTCCACTCTACCAGCCAGGCGGCGGAGGGGCGAGTATCGGCGTGCGTTAGGAATTTGCTTGCAGAGAATGGGTGGCTAGAGGATGATGCTGCCGTTGCTGTGAAGAGGATGCATTGGCAAGCATTGATAGAGCTTGGGAGGAGATGATTCATGGCATTGCCGGCAAACGGATGAGCAGGCCGGGTGGCATAGAAGGATTTGGCACTCGTGGCCATCATGAGCGGATGGTGCTTCGAAGTCCAAGGACCAGGCACTTCTTGGTGACAATTATAATGCTTCCGGTTGTGCAGTATTCGCGGGGAAGAGAGGCCCTCGATTCCCCAGCGGACCAGCGCAGGTTTCCAAGTCGACCCGCATTGCGAGAATAAATCAATTCTCCAATCGCCACCGTGATTCAGTAGATGATTACCCTTGGTTAAAATGCCACAAGAGCCGAGATAGGAACCTGTCAGAAACAATACTCGAACAAATTGGAGACCAGCGGTATCTGCGCTGCTTCAACAGTCGCCGCTCTCGCTGTCGTCGCTCTCGTAGTCGTCGTCGCTCTCGTCGGCGTCGTCGCTGTACAGGCTGTCCACGGGAGAGTGATTCTCCACGTACCGGCTGCAAGCTGTCTCTACGGCGTCCATCAGGGCCTGCACCTCGTCAGGGTCCAGGCGGTCGGGGACGATGAGACGCAGGTCCACGAGCATGTAGTCCTCGAACCAGTCCCTAAAGGCCTCGTCGAGGGCGGTCTGGGAGAGGGTGTCCTTGCTCTCGTATTCCCCCACAATGAACTCGATGGCCTCCTCGTGGATCTCGCGCGCGAGTATCTCGTCCAAGAGGATCTTGGCCTCGTCCTCCTGGTCGGACTTGCTGAACCGCGGGGCGGGGAACATGACCTGGGATACGATACGGGGCACAGTCTTGTTGACCAACCTCCGCATCATCTTGGTGGCGTACACCTCGTCGTAGCGAAGACGGTTATCGACTTTCCGGTTACCACCGCTGCTGGCGGCAGCATTGGTAGTGGCGCTAGATGGGCCTGCGGTAGAGGGGTCTGTGACCTGGGGAGATTTCTCGACCGAGGGCAAGGCCTTATCAGCGGCAGCAGCCTCAGATTGAAGTTGCGCCGAGGGAGATGGTGGAAGGGAATCAGGGATGGGGGGAGAGGCGGAGGCAGCAGCAGGGTGAGCACGGCGGCTAAAGCACTTGGCATAGTCGAATTCAGCGTCGACGTTGGGATCCTCGTCACTACCAACCTCATAAGGCTTCTCCTGCGAAGGCGCCGCCTCTGTGGTCTGTGGCACAGTCAGGGAAAACTCTTTGCCGAAGAAACTAACGGTGGCTGGCATGGGGGCTGCGGTGTAAGCAGCGGTATTTGCGGAGGGCTTGTTGTCCTGGTTTGGGCGCTCCGTCGGGGGTTGACTGCTTGAGCCGCTCTTCTCCAGCTGCTTAATCAAGGGTTGAGCCTTTGCGAGGATGGACTGGATCTGAGCGACGTTCAGCTTCGCGGGCGCATCAATAGCCTTGCCATGGTCCGTAGACTGGGATCCGATCGACTCAGTCGCCTTGTCTGAGGTCCCGTTGTTGCTGGGGGTAGCGGCAGTTGAACCTGCCCGCGGGTTCGTGGCAGGGACGGCAAGGGGAGTCTGTGTGATGGGCTGCGGCTGGGCTGAGGTCTGCCGAGGGGCACTCCTGGGTACAGGCTTTGCTGAAGCGATATGGTCAGGCGCGATAGAAGAGGACCAATTGGCACCGACGGCGAATGGCCTGCTGTAAGCGTTTGCGATGTCCTTGGAGACGGCCTCTATGGGCTTCCTGTCGTGCATCAGGCTGGTGGGGTGGCCGATGAACATGCTGTACGTGGTGGGGTACTTCATGTTCCGTCCTCTGGGGTCTGAAATATGCGCCGAGGGCATGCGCTGGATGATAGTCTCCAAGTCCCGCTCGACCATCGCAGCCTTGGTCTCCTCCCAGGTCTTGACGCCCTCAAATCGCGGTGGCGCCTTCACGGGCCACGTCCACTGGATAGGCTTGAAGGCCATAGCAGCACTATTCTTGATCTCATCCCAGGTCCGAACCTTCTCCCAGCGCTTCGCAACCTTCGCCGTTGACACCCAGTCTGGTTTCTTGAAGACTGAGGCAGGAGAAGGAGCCTTGGTCTCTGGCTTGTTAGGCTGGCGCTGCGGCTGACGAGGCTCAGCAGTACCACCCTGAGAGCCAGTAGGCTGAGCGGCTTGCGAGGCTGTCTGTGTCTTAGCAGTCTGGGTCGTCTTAGGCAGGACAGCTTGGGTCGTCTGAAGTGGCGAGGCAACGCCAGGCTTGGGGGCAGCAGGCTGCGCAACCTTCTTCGCAGGGGCAGGTTGCGAGGGTTTGTGCGGCTGGGTCTTGATTGGGGCCACGATACTCTGGGGCGCAATTCCGGAACCAGCAGGTGTGGGAGGAGTGGCAGGGGGAGTAGGCTGCTGCTGGGTGGTGGCAGGCTGTAGAGTGAATTGGATCACACCATTCTTGGTTGGTGTGCTGGGAACAGCAGCAGCTTGGGAAGCCAGCTGCTGGGTATTGGTGGCAGTCTGCAAGTTGAAAGGTGTCATGCCGTTCTTGTGCGACGGGCGAGGCGCGGGCACATGAGCCTGAGCGGCCTGAGCAGGGGGCTGCTGGTGCTGCTGGTGCTGCTGCTGTTGCTGAGTGGCGGCGGCTTGCAGAGTAGATGGCAGCTCGCCGTTCTTGTGAGACGGGACGCCAGCAGTAGGTTGTTTGCTGGTCGCCATGGTCGGAGGCGGTGTCATGATGACACCCTCCATCTGCTCCGAGTAATGAGGCAGCGGAGCATATGCGTTGTTGGCCGGGGTAGGCGTTTGGGCCATCGTCTGCGAGAATGACGACGCCGTGCTGTTGGGAGTCGAGAACACCTGCGCAAACATGGTTGGAGGGGTTGAGGGGATCGAGGTAAAGGAGGTCGAGGTCGAGGCGAAGAACGAAGAAGCATCGGAGTCGATGTCGGTCATGTCGGTGTCCTCGTCAGTGTCCATCTCCATGGGGACGTCGCCCTCGAAGTCGACGGCGAACGACGAGGCGACGCCGCCGAAGCCATTGTTATGGCCGAAGCCGGTAAACTGGGCATTGCCCTGGGTGTTAAAGAAGTTGGCCATCATCTTGTGATAAGGGCGAACGGGGAAAGCTTGACGAAGGGGGATTGACGATGGGCGCAAGGCGCAAGTGGATTGGTGTTTGTTTGAATCTTCGAGATCGGTTGACCGATCGATCGACGAAGAACAGGTGAGATGGAAGTGATGGTCAGGTCTGAAATTCAGAGAGGAGAGGAAAGTGGGTGCAAGTGCAGTTGGTGAGAGAAGACAACCTTGGAAGAAGCAGTCGATCGTTGTAGGATGGTCGACGATGCGATGGGTGGTTGTGGATGGGAAGATGGGAGCTGCGTCTCGACGGCTGCGAGATATCAATCAATTCAAGTGTGCAGGACGAGACCGAGCTTTGCATTGCCCCACACCTTGCAGTCAATTGAATAATGTCTATTCACTTCGGCCAGGTGTTGAAAGTGTCCCAGCTCAGAGCCCCGCGAATCAGTGATTCACCGTTTAGTTAGACAAACGAGGTGGCCAACGCAGGTCCCAGCATAGCGAGCTGCCTTCATAGACGTGGGTAAGACTACTCAGGACTCTCCTAGTGACTCTTGATGCTCCCAAAGTAAGTTGATACGGAGTCTTCTCACCGTGCCGCTTCTGGGAAGCTCCGTGTGGTCTCAAAGACGAGGGTACGGCCAACGCTGCAGTAGTCGTCTTCCATCAGACCGTCTCTAGCCTCGAAAATGCTTCGAGGATCGTGTTTGAGCACTTTTCATCTCATGATCAACTATCGCCCAGATTTGACGTCAACGCGTGGCATTTTCCCTCTCTTCACCTCGTTCTCGCGGAGTCAACCCAGATGGCTTCGAATCATGGTGTTGTGTCTGCTAGCCCAGGATGCTCAATATGTTTGCTTGCGCGCTTCTTGGAATAGGTGGCGTCATTTCAGCAAGCAAATAAGTTGGCCACATCGTGATCGCCATTAGTGCTAAACAGCATTCGAGATATTTGAACTCTCCACTTGAAGACCACCTCTCCAGCTTGGCGATTGTATCCGCTGTCCCGCGAACACGCTGCCGAGGCACATAAAAGTCCCCAGTGCCTCTAGTCTGAAGCACTATCACAGTGTCCTTGGCGACTGTATAGGTTGACGCGTTTATCTAATCCCCTAGTAATGTATTCATAATAAACTTCCTGTCCCGACGATGCGCGAGGGCGGGCGATATACTTAGGGCTCCACGCCACGCTCAAATAAAACCTACCAAGAGAGAGACGTCCTGAAGATTTTCGGCGCACGAAAACCTTATGGCGCATCGAACTCGGCCGCCTCAGTCCTAGACGAGGAGGTCGCGGAGCGCCATTCCAAAGACGCCATGGCCGCGGCACGTATAGCGCGAGCGGCAGCCAGCGCAATGTCGGTATCAGGCATCACGATTCATACTCCCGCGGCGGTGCTGTCGGCAGCAGCGACCAAGATGCTTTCTCCCCGGAAGGCGTGAGGTGATGGCGGTTCTGACATTGGTTGAAAGCCAAGTTTAGACGGTAAATCGGGGTGAAACCGCCTGGAGATTGTATCGAGGCTTTCTACTCCATATGATTCTTTCAGAAACGTCGTTTCGAATGGATATGGCGAGTGATGGTTCGTTGTGAAGGATGAAATATAATAGGGCAGCGATGCTCGTGGCTGCGGTGCCGTTGGTTTGTTGCTCGAGTGCAGCATGCGTCGCATCAAGACTCTGCATTGTCGGAGTGGGCCGGCCATGGTGACGTTTTACAATGGGATGTCCTCAGATGCTTAATTAAGACGGAAACTATTTCCACGGCTGTGTACGGGTTTTGCTTAGCTGAAGCTTTTAATGTCGTTGACAAGACGGTATTGAGAAAAGGAAATGGTTGGGAAAAGTCGCTTGCTTTTAATTTCTTTTTCATGCATATTTCAAAGAGAGGCCATGATCCCATCCCACCGTTTCGGCCGATATCACCGGCCGCCGCCTGGCTGTAGTTCTTGGCGTCGATACTAGGACGACTGGTTGATGCACCGGCGAGAGTGGCCCGGAGCCGGCTCGTCGACTGCCCCTTAGTTGGGTCAACGCTTGCACTGCCTGGCCTCAGTGGCAGCAGGCTCCTGTGTGCCTACTTTTCAGGGCACATCGAGGAGATCAATTCGTTTCAGCTAGCAATGGCTGTTCTACCCAAGTTCTGCCTGGCCTCGCGCTGGTCGATCAAGGTTATGTATCTCACTCCGTCAGAACAAATCAATGTGCATCTATGTTGATTGCGTACTGGTGCGCAGGGAACAAACTCAACGATCGCTTGCTGCATGTTGCTGACAAGAATAAATGCCCAGTGCCGCTGAAGTTGCCTGCATTCATCCAAATCGAAACATCCGCGCAATCGAGTACCAGGGTACAATGCCGGAGTCCCCTGAACGTACCTGAAGCTTAAATTAAACGGGAAGGTGACCAGGGTGCTCTGATAAAGCTTACGATTCCTCATGTACCTCCGCCTTCCAAGGTTGTTTTACGGCGCCAGATTGCCACAACAGTAGCACAGACGGATTTTTTGCACTCATGAACCCAAGCGACTTGGAACCTAAGGCTACGGGATACCTCAATACCCACACAGGTACGCTTGGAACCCTCCATGCAGCGTAAAATTTGAGTAATGTGAACACCACAGTCCGGATTCTTCAAAGCGAGCCGGCGTACATCCCATGCACTGAAGGAGCACTACCCCAGCTGCATTGTCAGCTTGCCTTGGGTCTGGTCTCCCAGCGCAACGAGGTCTTCGTCCCTGAACTGGCCTAGCTTCGGCCGTTGGTAGTTAAGCGAGTGGCACAGCAAGCCTACATTTGATGATGCGCGTTATCGGAAGCACGCGTTCACTTCAGCGCGGCAATCTTGACCAGAAGATCACGAGTCAAATAAATCTCACACGAGGACCTGCTACACGCAACAGTTTTTGGGGTATCGTCCCCCACAAATACCTCTGTGACGCACTACCTACGAACCCCAGATGCGAATGAACTGTAGTTCACTAACTCGTCATGGACCTCGCACAATTACTACAGCTCACTTCAAGTTTATCATCTACACTCTTTATTTTGATATTTCCCTTTAGGACATGGAAGCTTTACAGAGAAACGCCCAAGCTCGGGCCCGAGGCTCGTGGCCAAGCCAGATTGGTAGGTGGAGAGGAGACGAAAGATGCTCGCCGGTGAGCAGGGCAGGGCTGCACACTAACGCTTCGCCAGGGGCTTGCCATTTCCTTGACAGCATTACAGGCGCTCCTTTTGGTCAACATTTTGTCAACAGCTTCGCTATCGGGGATCATAATCTTTGATGCCAGCACGTCCCTCGCAGCATGCCTTGGCCTCGTCCCCTTATTGCTTCTTGAACACAAACGCTCTGTTCGCCCATCAGACCTAGCCGTCATTTACCTCCTATCTACTCTCACATGCGATGTTCTGAAGTTCTGGACTGCTTTGTATGGAGGCTCCGCCTTGCATCTTGCTCACCTGTCCTTCTGGCACCATTGGCCGATCATCCTCAATTTTTGTAACAAACTTGCACTTCTTGTGGCTGAAAGCCAAGACAAAGAACGATATCTGCGGGAACCGTACGATCAATATGCTCCTGAACAGCTAGCTGGTGTATTGAACAGGACGTTCTTCTGGTGGATTAATCCCATTCTAGCCCAGGGCAGGCGTGTCATCCTTACTGAAGATAGCTTGCCGCCTATCGACCATGGTCTTTCTTCCAAGTCTCTGCGGCATAAGGCTCTGCTTTCTTGGGACCAGCGAGGTAATCCAAATCTTCCTCCAAGCCTCACAATATGCTCGATGGAGATCAACATATTAATAAAGAGTAGCTAAGCCTAGCAATAAGGCGACATTACCCAAGGTGCTGGTGGCGAGCATGCTACCGGACTTCCTTGCTCCGATCATTCCTCGTCTTTCACTCATTGGTTTTCGATACTCTCAGCCTATTCTTATTAGCGTTGCAATTCGCTATCTAAATGCACCACTGGAAGAAAATTCCTCAAGAACAGGTTACTCCGTCATTCTGATGGCTGTCATTGTTTACATTGGTTTAGCCGTGAGCCGCCAAGACCTCTTCCAGCCCTGATCAGTCAACTAAGCCAACGCTCTTTCAGATATCCAAGGGCATGTATCAACATCGTCTGAATCGCCTCCGAGTCATGATCCGAGGAGCAGTGGTCGGTCTGATCAACAATAAGTCCCTGAGCCAACCTTCTATCCATTACGAGGACGGGAGGGCTGTAACCCTGATTAGTACAGATGCAGAGAACGTCTGCCAGAGCGCGAGGTTCTTCCATGAGACATGGGCCCAAGTGATCGAAGTCATTATTGGAACGACGATGCTGGCCAGGGAAGTGGGCTGGCTCTGTCCTGTCCCACTAGTCATTATATTCTGTAAGTGTTCGAAGTTCGAACACGGTTCTGGCCCCAAAAATGGCTAATTGTACCCCAGTTTGTTCCAGGATGAGCAAATACTTGGCCCAGAATCTGCAGAGCAAACAAAAGAGCTGGAGCGTGGCTACCCAAAAAAGGTTGGCCATGACAGCTTCAATGCTTTCTTCTATCAAGAGCTTGAAAATGCTGGGCACAACGCCATATACGGAAACTCTTATCCAAAATCTCAGAATAAAGGAGCTGGCGATGGCAAAGAAGGTGCGATGGATGATGGTCGCCTACAATGCAAGCGGTATGGATTCCCGGCAGTTTCTCACAGCAAGTCCCTGTCATTGACCCGCTCATCTTTTCCAGCAAATGCGCTTGGTATATTCTCTCCAGCCATCACGCTCGTTCTATACGCTTTGCTAGCGCTTTGGAAGGGGTCAGCGCTCGACACCGAAACAGCCTTCACCACCACTGCCCTCCTGGGGCTCATCACTCACCCTGCAAATATGATCATGTCGATCGTGCCGCAGGCTATCGGTTCCCTGGCTGCTTTTGAGCGGATCCAGCAATACCTGTTGGAGCCGCCCCGCCGGGATGATCGACTCCTATTGAAGAAGACCGACGATACCTCTGACCAGGAGCCACCAGCTATTCAATTAGAGAATGTCACCATAGACGGCACCTCAGCAAAAGACCCGATCCTCAAGAACATAAACCTGGTCGTCAGCAACGGCTCCATCGTCATGTGTTCAGGTCCCGTGGGCAGCGGAAAGACGCTCCTAGCTAGAGCTATCATGGGCGAGATGCAGATAGCTAGCGGTACAATATCCGTTTCTTCAAAGCGGATGGGCCTGTGTGCGCAGTCACCGTGGCTTCCAAGTGGTACTCTCAGGGAAGCCATATGCGGCTTCTCGCCAGATGACCCAACTTGGTACCACCAAGTCTTGAGGATGTGCTGCCTGAGAGAGGATATCTCGGCGCTTTCCCATGGTGACAGCACACAGATTGGAAGTCGGGGATTGAATCTTTCCGGAGGGCAGCGACAACGTGTGGTAAGTATTTCCTATGTTGTTAGTAGATTGGGTCCGCGCCGGTTATGGTGAAACCAGTTGCGGTTGGTTGTCATCCGAGCCCAAGAAAAGCCGCTGGGAGTTCACTTTTCTTTCTTCCCAAGTTTTGTTGGAATTTGACGGCAGCTCGGCTAACTATCTCTAGGCACTCGCACGAGCTTTGTACGCCCGCTGCGAGATTCTTATTCTTGACGATCCATTCAGCGCGTTAGATACCAGAACCCAGAACGCCATTGTCGAGAATCTTCTAGGAGCAAATGCCTTCTTCAAAAAGAAGGCAATGACTGTATTCTTGATAACAAATAACAGTAAGCCCGTGAATCGTGTCCTTTTGAGCCAAGCTAGACTCATAAACTGACTATTCCTCTCAGGCTCCCACTTCCACCTGTCGGACTGGCTGATTGCTTTGGGGGACACCTCGATCAAATTCCATGGCACATGGGCGGACTTGGCTCAAACCCCAGGCACAGTCGCCAGCATGATTACGCCTCAGGCCGAAGGAAACGACTCTCACACACAGCCAGAATTAGACAGCACTATCCGGAATCAGTCTCTAAAAGTGACAGATGCTGTGTCGGACCTTAGCAGAGCAACGGGAGATGTGTCACTGTACTGTAGGTGGAAGCCAGCCTCATCCACTAGGTATGGCTTGCGGCAATACTGACCGCCTGACACAGCTTATTACATCCAAGCCGTTGGCCGTCGTAATTTCTTCATTCTTATGACTTGCACAGCATTATACTCGTTCTTCATCACGTTTCCACAGTACTGGTTGACGAAATGGACGGCAGCGCCTGCCTATCACACCACGTTCTATATCGGCGGCTATCTCATCGCCTCTCTGGTGGCATGGACCGCTACGAACGGATCGATGTGGTGAGAACTTATTAGCATCAAATGACGCCCTCTATACTGCTGACACAAGCGCTAGGTCCACACATATTCTTATCGCATCCGATTCAGGAATCGGGCTGCACCGCCGGCTCTTGTCCACAGTCATCGGGTTCGTATTCTCCCCAGCACATCTCCTTTAGTCACGCTGTTACTTAGTCAAAACAGAGCTCCGTTATCATTCTTCTCTGCCAGCGAAACAGGAACGATCCTCAACCGGTATGTCGTGAATCATGACTAGAGCCCTCCTTGAATCTAGCTGATGTATGTATAGATTCAGTCAAGACATCCAGTTCGTAGACAGGCAGCTGCCGCCCGCCATGCTGTCAATGCTGAACCGTAAGTACCATCTGAGTACCTCAATGATTTAACTGCTGACAAGTGCCCAGAAATCTTTAAGCTCCTTGTCCAAGTCTCCTTGCTGCTAACTGCGCAAAAATTGCTGACCCTGTCGCTTCCCGTCTGTATTGCTGTGGTCTACGTCGTGCAGAAAGTATATTTGCGCACTTCACGGCAGCTACGTCTGCTGGAGCTCGAGTCGCAGGCGGCTGTGTACTCAAGCTTCCTTGAGTCGGTAAGAAGACCCCATGCTCGACTTCGGGCCTTTTTCATCTCTATTCCCGGCACGAAACCCTGACAGTCAGTAGAATGAAGGTGTTTCGACCATTCGATCTTTCGGCTGGGAGAAGCAAATCGAAGAACAGAACATTATGTACCTGGACAAGAGCCAACAGCCGTCATATATCCTGTTGTGTCTCCAGAGGTGGCTCAATATTGTCTTGGACCTTATCGTATCCGCGATCGCGATCGGCTTGATTGTGCTTGCCATTACGCTGAAGGGAACGACCACGGCTGCCCAGATCGGCATGGCACTGAACATCGTTCTGCTTGCAAATGCGACGCTCCTTGGGCTCGTCGAATCTTGGACAAACCTGGAGATCTCACTTGGTGCCATGTAAGGTTTTTCTTTCTGCAAATTTGATGTCCCACTTTGTGTTCATGATGGGTTCTTTTCAGAATCACTGATAGGGATCACTGGATTTCGGCTAATTTTATCTTAGTTCTCGGTTGAAGAATCTGGAGGCCCAGACACCAAAAGAGGACAAACACGGTGAGAATTACGTGCCCGATGGCGTTTGGCCATCACGTGGATCAGTTGAAATCGATCATCTTACGGTGGCGTACAAGTAAGTACAGGATCCTCTTTGGGACAATCAACCAAGCTGACTTATCCGTCCAGTTCCGACGCAGTTGCTTTGCGCAACGTCACTATGAACGTTCCGGCGGGCCAGCAAGCTGTTATTTGTGGTCGAACTGGCAGGTAAGTAAAATAGCAGTCGACAGCTTTCCATACTTCACCAAGGTTGTTCCAATAAGGTCTGAATGTCTCTAATTGAGTTCACAGTGGCAAGAGCACGCTGATGCTCACTCTTCTCCGTCTCTTGGACGCGAACTCTGGATCAATCAGAGTTGATGGTGTTGATCTGAGCCTGCTTCCGCGCTCTTTAATACGGCAACAGTGCTTCATCACCGTCGGCCAAGACTCATTTATCCTTGGTCAAGCCAGTCTCCGCTTTAACCTTGATGTAAGAGTCACTTATTCGGGACCATAACAAGTTTCTGGGCGACTGCTGACCGGGTCTGATCCAGCCTTCTGTATCTCTCACAGATGAGAGCATTGTTGCAGCTCTTGATAAAGTTTCCTTGTGGCAACACTTCAAGTCTGCCAATTACAAGGACGACAGCCAAATTCTAGAGTGCTCCGTAGCTTCTCTGCCGCCAATGTCCACGGGCCAGACCCAGCTGCTTGCGCTGTGTAGAGCAATGCTACAGGCGCAAATCCTGCACGACTCGTCACTGCAGGTGCAGCCCCAGTCCAGCTCACTGCCCGCGAAACCCATCCTCCTCCTGGATGAAGCTACTTCGTCACTGGATCAGGCTACAGAGTCTGTCATGCGCCGCATCATCCGTGAGGAATTCACAGAAAAAGGGCACACCATCATTGCTATCACGCACAGGCTCAGTGGCATGACAGACAACATGCGTTCCGGCCAGGATGTCGTCGTCACTCTTTCTCAGGGCGGGATCGATGAGATAGTGGAAGCGTAGAATGTCTTTCAATGTTGGGACTGTGCTGCCCCTTCTCGATATGGCTCAACTCGCCCGTAGCTTTCGGATGACGTGCTCCATGGTGTCAGCAACGTCTCTTGGACACTATTGTCAACACAGAATTTGAATCGTAATTTATAATAGTGGAAAAGCTTTTCTTTCCTGTATGCTTGCAAGGGGGCGGAATATACGATGGCCATCGGCGTGATTGTCGACCCATTCTCATGAGATTCGCATGATTATTCTAGAAATCTCTGAATACTTCTCTTCATCGTCTTCCATGTTAGCGTTACAATCCTCTTATGCTGAATTTTCTACGAGTACATCCCCAGATGTTGTCCGGATATGACCAATTCAGTTGTGAGAATTGCCCAAACGGCCTCTGGAGAGAGGGGTAGCATAGCGGGCACCAGTAGTATTCACGGCAGTTATGGAACGATTTGCGGAGACGGAATTGGAGACCTGTCGGTATCGTTTTGAGCCGAGGCTACTGGCTTGGCCCGTTTGAATTAAGAGTAGAGCTGTCTCGTCAAGGAAAGACTGGTCATGTCCAGGTAGTCCATTACGAGGGTTCGAACCATACTTAAATTCTCTCTCCGTGACCACGAGCAAAAGATTCAGGAAGCAGACCCCCCTTTGCTTTCCAAAATTAACCAAAGAAGATCGGACACGCCACCATGCTTTTCAAATCTTCGCATCCAGACATAAGTGGTCAGTGTCATGCATTCTAAGCAATAATTATGTGCTAGCAACTAACAAGATGATGCTCAGTCCCAGCGAATCAGACTATATGGCAATGGCTTTTCCATTCACCGGAGTCTCCCTTGTCGAAACCTGAGAATGCCAGCACTGGATGCTTCACGGATGTGCACACGAAGGAGAAGCTCACGTACAGAGATATCAAGCGGCATTCCACATCTCTGTCTGTGGCTTTGGCAAGTCGCTTCAGTCTGTGCGAAGGGGACGTGATTCTCTTGTACGGCAAAAACACAATTTGGTATCCGGTGGTGACTCTTTCTGCCGCTCGACTCGGTGCTATAGCCTGTGGCGTTTCACCAGAATACAATGTCGAGGAGCTCTCATACAGTCTAAAGACCAGCCGGGCCAAGTGCATCTTCACTAGTCTCAACGGCTTGGCCAACGCCCTGAAGTCGGCCAAGCAATGCAATATTCCTCGAGAGAACATCATACTTCTTGATTGTCCTGACCCAAGTCAAGAGGATATCCGAGGTTTGATCGAACAGGGATCATCACTAAACGAGGCAGTTCAAGCTCAGCCCTTCCAAATACCGAAGGGGAAAACAAACGCCGACATATGCGCATTCCTATGCTTCAGCAGCGGAACCACAGGTCTTCCCAAGGCTGTTATGATTTCGCACGCCAATGTGATTGCCCAATGTCTCCAGATTCAGCAGATCACTCCACGAAGTCATACAAAGATCCTTGCCGCCCTTCCATTCTATCATATCACTGGCATCGTGCATCAACTCCATCTTCCAATGTGGTTGAATGCAGAGGTATACGTCTTACCAAGCTTTAGCCTCGACACACTTTTGAAGGCAGTGTCAGCTTACAAAGTTAAGGAACTGCTCATTGTGCCTCCAATACTCATTCAACTGGTCCGGGGCCAGGCAGACCTAGCAAGATACGACCTGTCACAAGTCGAACGCTTCTCTTCTGGTGCTGCGCCATTATCACAGGAAATCCTAAACCTGCTCGAACAAAAGTTCCCTGGAACTGGATTTAAACAAGCATACGGTATGACCGAGTCGTGCTCAGCCATCACGTCTCACCCACCCTCAAAATATGCATACAAGTTTGCAGACAAGGTTGGGATGCTGGTCGCCTCAACCGAGGTGAAGATCGTCCACCCTGATACAGGAGCGGAGTGCGACGTCAACGAGGCTGGGGAGATCTGGGCGCGCGGACCTCAGGTGACCATGGGCTACCTCGGAAACCCTAAGGCCACGGCCGAAACTTTCGACAAGGACGGCTTTTTACATACAGGGGATATCGGAAAGTTCGACGAGCAGGGCATGCTCTCTATCGTTGACCGAATTAAGGACATGATCAAAGTCAATGGCATCGGAGTCGCGCCTGCGGAGCTGGAAAATGTGTTACTGGGCCACCACGCAGTAAGCGACGCTGCAGTTTGCGGAATCCCGGATCAACGGGCCGGGGAACGCCCCAAGGCATTCGTGGTTCTGAAATCTTCTGCGCGGGATAATGCTGAAGTTGCGGAACAACTCATACAACACGTGAAGACCCGAAAGACAAGGCACAAGTGGATTGCGGAAATTGAAATTGTTACCAATATTCCAAAGAGTGCATCGGGGAAGATACTTCGACGCCAGCTTGGGACCAGGCCAGGGCAGCAAGACGCAACTTTCCGCGACAAGTCACTCAAAGCGAAGATGTAGGCAACGTTTGAATGATACTTCACGGTCTTTCCCCGGAATTCTTTCAAATTCAACGATAGTGTACTCGATCGGATTAAAGTCGCCCCTGTTTCGGTAGTCAAACAATTACAAATTCAAATGTCATATTTCTGTCTGGTCTCAGTTGATATCAGTCTGCATTGATAACAGCCGGTGGCCTATCACTTGTGACTGTAGCGTTTTCAGGAACGCACGCAAGTCTCCCACGAACAGCAAACAAATTGATCTTTATCCCCCAACTGCAGTTCGAAGGCGTCTCCAACACTCTTGCTTCAGTGCGCGATGCTCATCCGTTGTTCTCATAACTGCGCTCTTATTCTCAACCGCTCTGCGAAGCAAGTAAGCCAGGCATTCCCCCAGTGTCCCCCATGTAGAGCACTTAATCACTGTTGGCCGAGGCAATCCCTTGGTGTTCTGCTGAAGCAATGAGAAACTGACAGCATCAGACATGCCGTGCAGCTGGGCAAATGCGACCGGGACAGTTGGAAGACCATTCTTCACGCGATCCTGGTGAAGGCTGAGTGCATCGGTCAAACTCTCCTTGTTGTGGCTGCACAGAAGGAGCTTGACAGATGGGAAGGTCACCGAGCCTGACCCGGAATTTCCGACGTTGCCGAGCTGACGCTTGAGAGCGCCTTGGGCGATGCTGTTGTATGACTGGTCGGTATCCTCTTTGGTATCGTGGATGAAAGACCTCTCCTCTGAGAGAATATAAGCCCCTCTAACAACCTTAAGACCTAATGTGAAGCCGCCCTTATTGGCCTCGATCAGATGGTCCACGACATTCTTAGGTGTCTTCTTCAAGTAGGCTTGGTAGGTGTTATAGACCACAGCAGTCCCATCCCGATTGAATTTGCGCATGAGGTCAAGTGTCACTTTGTCGATGGATACTTGGTAGTCCTGCGATTCAGCGTCGACAATCATACTGATGTTGCGATTCTTGCACTCGATGCACAATTCATCCAGAACCTCGAGCATCTGAGACGGAAGAGCCTCATCCGCAGCTAGAGCCGTAGTAACTGCTCGTCCCGCGCCAGTAAGCCTAAGCATTGTCCAGTCAGACACCACCCCAGACAAGACAATTGAGTCCATACTCACTTGAAGGCGATGTAGTCTCCCGAGCCCACGGAATCGATTGTTTCCATAATGCCCACTTTCCAACGATCAATTTCGGGATCCAGTCCACCTTCTGGCTTCGCAGCGTCCGCAGCATCGCCATGCAGGGATTCTTTGCCATATGTGAGGATTATAGCTTCAAATCCAAGATCCTTCAGCCTTTGCGCGCATTGTTTGGTCTCGACGGGGTTTTCGCCAGCACAAAATTGATCGTAAAACGTAGGCTTAAGAATTTTGCGGAGGATAGGGTTTCTGTCGACGTCCAGAAATCGACCGCCGAAGGGCTTGCACAGAAAGGAGAGCGTGTGGAGTGCTGGTGTCAAAAGAAGAGAATTGGAAGAAATTGTGGAGATCAATAATGACCGTAAAAGGTCCCGGGTTGTAAGAATGGATAGAGGGTATCTCTGCCTGAAGGTCTGCGCCTGACTGTCTATGAATCCATCAATTTGAGGCCTTATCGCCGCTTGCCGAACCGCTGTTGACTGGCTTGAGTTCAAGCGAACGCAGGGGAGGCAGCCCAACTTGTTAGGGAAAATGCAATTGCGCAAGAGAAGTCCGCTTCCCGCGGGGGAAAGAGCAATTTTCGAAAATGGCCGCATTCTTCTGTTCAGAAATGAGTGAAGGAGAATGAAGAAGTTAGATTTCCGGCAGAGTGGTTCTGTGGATGTTTGTGATACCATGAGTCGCCATGATAGTGGGAGACGTTGATATCGCGGGGTTATCATGGGCGTAGCGCACTTACACCATGCTCCGATGATATGCGAGCGGTAGCTTGTCGATTTAATGCGGGGAACCGTTGTCCTACGACCAATCCGCCAGCGCCAACTCAATCTCAATGTATGCTGATCTATGGCCGGCCGAAAGAGGAGATCTTGCCTCCAGGACCTGCCTATTAGAGGTTGGATGGGGTGTCAACCGTCTTGCTTCCGGGGCGATACCGGAAGTATGCACTTGGTAGGATACCGACCGGGTAGATCCCTTTGCGGTTACCGGCATGTCAGCAAACTAAGTTGGCGTGGATTCGATACACGGAATGGACCTTGGTAGTATCATTAATGCAAATAGAAGAAGTGATCTATCCTCACCGAAATAGTCGACTATGATGCGCATGGGAGTTAAGAGCAGTTTGACGGTGCACGGGAAGCTTCAAGTCGCTGGCGTTACAAGTCCAGACAACCTTGGAAGGCATTCAGTTGCGATTGTGAAGAGAGGCTTTGATTGCTTGCGGTAATTCAGATCTAGCCACCACCACCGCGCCCTGCACCGCAAACCACAACCATTTTAGGCGATGCAAAGCACAGATGAACATGAAGCTGTAAGCAAAACTTTAAGTTTGGAGGAGCTTCTACTGAAGGAGACTACCATACCGTGCACTGGTGCGTGCTCAAGGAGGTCACCGCGGATACCCTAGGCCCTGTTGCTACCTTCTGCTTCCCAGACGTTCTCTATGCCTTCGAAACTATCACCATGATGTTCCTCTCGATCCGACGGTCAAGATGGTATATATGATTAGGCCTGAATAAAATCTTCAAGAATCTAAGTAGACTTGAAAGGTTGAGAATGGTTGTTGAGAAAAAGAGGTTGTGGGGCTGGAAATGGACTTGCCTGGGAGGCTCCTTCCTTTTGAGAGATTCTCTCTTGAATTCTTAGGGGTAGGTCTCCTGCTTGGGCATGTTGGCTGGCTGAGAGAGATTCCCTTCCTTCCCCTTCCTATTGAGTTTGATTTTGAGTTGAGGCTTCTGTGGCTCTGATTTTGAGTCTCTGGATCTGAATCTCTAGATCTCTAGTCTCTGGTGTTAATTCTGGGTGTTGAAGGAGGAAGGTGGAGGACTTGGTGTTATTGAACTTGAGGAAGGAAGGAAGGAAGGAAGGGGAAGGGGTACTCCTCCTCTCTTTATATAGGGGAAGGTATATCCAGCTTCTCTACGACCCCTTCTTCTCTAACAACCCCTTCTTCTCTTAACGACTATTTCTTCTACGAGTCTATCTAGTAATAAAGAAGCTATTAATTGGCTAAATGATAGCCTATAGAATAAGGTTACTATTAATGTTGAATGCATTGTAAGTCGATTTCGTAGTGAGGATGGTTAAATGGGCAAATGAAGGTTATGGTGACCCTCCCTAGTACCCACCAGTTGCACGGTATGGTACTCTTACTCACCTCAGTTGGCGATTCATACTAGGGAATACCAGTATCGAAAAATAGAGTAGGACCTAGCAGTTCTAATTGGTTTCGATCCTGTTCCGTACAGGTGCGAAGCCTATAAGGTGCCTTCAGCCAGTAGTAAACGCTCAAAGACACAGCGTCCAAAGAACCTTGAATGAAGACTAGGCGATCACCGTATTGAAAGAGGCATAAAAACTAGAAGGTTCAACCTCCAACCACCATAGGCTCAGAACAGACAGTTATGCTCCAATCACAGGAGGTTCTCTGAGCATCAAGCCATCTATGTCTAGGATCTATAACACAAAGCCTGCCGGGCTAAGGGTCCCCATATTTGTATTGCGGGGAGTAAGAGTTATATAGAATTTTCACTGTCGCAGTCTAAGTATGCCTCCTAATTACTCGAGTGTCAGACTATGACACTTCTCTTAGTGTTATTGGCATCCACTCAACCCCTAGACTAATTTACCCTAGTGTAGTCTCTTGTGCCAACATAGTATCCATCTGTAGACACCGGCTCAACCTAGTTGGAAAACTATCAACCACTAAGTACCTAGGTACCAGCAAGCCTGTGACTCAGGCACTACTGAACAAGAATTGAAGGAAATAGTTGATTAGCAACTATAAAATTGTCGCTTATCTCCTGAAACACTACATATTCGTCCTTGAAACTTTTCTCGTTACTACCCAAAAAACAAAACACAAATGTCAACATCGAAAATCTGAGCCTAGTACTTGTCTCACACAACTTTCGTCACAGCTTTAAATATGTTCCACTGCACAATCGACATTTTCTACTACTCAGACTTCACTCACCCCTGTCAACAATGACTCCATCAACAGGCGACACCTCGATTTCGGCTCCCAAACAAGGGAGCCGAACCAAACCAGGGAGCCGAAATATCCTCATCACCAGTGCCCTGCCATATGTCAATGACGTACCGCACCTTGGGAATATCATCGGCTCCTGCCTCTCCGCCGACGTCTACGCTCGGTTCTGTCGGGCGCGCGGCCTGAACACGCTGTTCATCGGCGGCACAGACGAGTACGGTACTGCGACGGAGATTGCGGCGGCCCGAGAGGGCTGCACGCCGAAGGAGTTGTGCGACCGGTACCGCCCTATCCATGCGGAAATCTACCAGTGGTTTAATATCAGCTTCGACAAGTTCGGAAGGACCACAACTCAAAGCCAGACTCAAATCGCGCAGCAGATATTTTCGAGACTCCACGAGAATGGACACCTAGAAGAACGAACATCATGCAGGCTCTATTGCGAATCCCATGGTTTTCTGGCAGATCGATACGTTGTTGGCGACTGTCCAAAGTGTGGCAAAGGCGCCAGAGGCGATGAGTGTGACGCATGCGGCCCATTTGACGATGCTATTGAGCTCAAAACTCCTCGGTGTAATCAGAACGGATGTGGAGCTACACCCATCAAGCGGCACACGAAGCATCTGTTCTTCAGGCTGGACAAGTTGCAGTCACGGGTGGAGATCTTCGTCGACGAATTCAAGCGCTTCTGGTCTAGCAACGGCATTAGTCAAACCTTGCCCTGGTTCAAGAATGGGTTGAAAGAACGCTGCATCACACGGGATATAAAGTTTGGCACACCGATCCCTCCGCACCTGCTGCATCTGTTCGGCTGCGAAGGCAAGGCTATTTACAACTGGTTTGATGCCCCGATTGGGTACATATCGATCACTGCAGAGCACACAGACTACTGGCGGGATTGGTGGCAACCGCAGGACCCGAACGACGTCCAGCTCGTCCAATTTCTTGGGAAGGATAACATTTTCTTTCACTCCATCTTCTTTCCGGCCACACTAATCGCAACCGAGGACACCTGGACCAAGGTGCACTCTCTGTGTGCGACGGAATACCTGCAGTACGAGGGGACTAAGTTCTCCAAGTCAAAACGCATCGGCGTTTTCGGCGACCAGGCAAAGGCGAGCGGGATCAAGGCCGACGTGTGGCGGTTCTACCTTCTCTATAACCGTCCAGAGAAGAAGGATTCCGAGTTCAAATGGGACGCATTTATCGAAGCGAACAACAAACTGCTCAACAACACCCTGGGCAACTTTGTTAACCGCGTCATAAAGTTTGTGAACAATCCTAATCCCAAAGGGTACGAGGGCATCGTGCCTGATGGCTCTCAACTCCGCGATTCGGATGGCACAGTGGAAAAATGCAAGAGAGAAGTCAAGAGTCTCCTCTCCTCTTACCTCCGTCATCTTGATGCAGTCGAGCTACGGGCGGCGTTGGAAGACGCTTTCAGCATATGCGATTCTGGCAACACATTGGCCACGCAGGCATTCTTGGACAAAAAAAGCGACAAGGAGGAGCGCGGGGCTTACTTCACAGTCTGCCTCAATATCATCCGACTTCTCGCCACCATCCTGCAGCCATTCCTTCCAGATACCGCCGAGTCGATCGCCAGACAGTTGGGCGTAGAGCCAGAGTCAGTCCTGTCTATTCCTGACACCTTCGATTGTGATGTTATCCGGAAGGGCCATCAACTTGGTGAGGCGAAGCCTCTCTTCACGAGGATCGATCCGAAGCGAGCCGAGGATTGGAAGGTGCAGTACGGCGGTGGCGGACCAACTGGAGAGTCATCTGGATAAGTAGAGAGCGGACCAAAATGGCGGTGAGACGGAGACAGAACCTGCAGGCCCGACTTTTGCGAAGAAATGAAGGCTTAAGTAGGCAGAGGGTTCGCAGTGCGAACCTGAAGACTTGCCGAAAACCCTTCTGGATTTAGCGCCGGGCAGGGGCCCTGCTGGCGGGGATAGGAGATGAATATGAGGCTGAAGATGGCGAAGGGATATAAGGAGAAGGTAGAAGAGACCACCGAGCTCCTCAGAAGATTGTGCAGCAGGGCGATGGGAAAATATGAACCCAGGAAGAGATAGGAGCAATTGGGAGGGCGAAAGATGGAAGCTGAAACCCTCGAGATGATACAACGAGGCCTATTTGGGCTTGGGGACACATTGTAATAAGATTGAAATGCATTTTATCACATTGCAGCTTCACAAGGGACCTGTGCATTGATTCTATAGTGCTCCTGGGTGACTCTAAATGTTGTTGAACAACCTCAGCGATCAGTAAGATTCCAATAACAGCAAAACCTGCTACAACATCGTCCAGCATTTACAACGCGCAGTGCACCTCAACTATGAACGCGGGCGGAGCTTGGTAGAACTCTTGTGTTCTTTCCATTTCTTAACACTCTGGATCCCGTACGTAGGTCTTACGCGCTGAGCAATAGACTAGGATCGTAGTAAAACTTCTATATGAGGTGTTTGCAATGTGATCCGGGGACAGCACATTGTGTATGGCCACACGCTTGGCCAGCGCCTTGGCAGCTACGACAATTGCCCCAGAATATGGGGGATCAAGAATTGACCGCCACCATGTACATACTACCACATTATACGGTCTATTCTCTCTTGTCAGCAATTCTTGAATTATTGCGAGGTATTTGCCACTCCGGCGAGATATATGACGGCTCGTCTCCCCCGTCCTCTGCAGGGTACTAATTTCTTGAACTTTGGCACCTTGTGCCTTCTCCATTGAAGATGTTGGTTTGACCTGAAGGCACACCAAACTCGCTCTAGTGGATTCCAAAAGTGCGTGCTGGGTTTGCACCAATCGGGTCTTGTATCGGCTGACGGAGTGGCTGACACCTTGCGCTCCCTCCGGTCAGCCGGGGGCCCCCGGCTACGAAGGAACTGTCAGCAATATTGAAGGGGACCAAACACTACCAATGTCAATTTTTTGGGTGTTGTGTAAGTCCTGCACGGTACCCAATGCACGATGGCCACAAGCTGTGACGCCATAAAGTTCATGCTCCGCACTTTGCAGGGTAAGACCATCTCTGGATACCCATTCATGTCGTGCCCGGGACATTGCGTAAATCCAAGTACCCTCTTTCCGTTCCCCATATTTTGATCGGCAAATTCGTATCATCGCCGATCCCGACCATCATGGATGCTCAGTTGTTGACTGTGCTGCAGTTGACGGCATGGAGCAGCGTTCTTGGCAGGATCCTTGACTGGCTGTGCTCATTCCTCCCAGGTTTCGACAACGATGAGCTGTATCCACTGCATCCTTTCGATGATACCAGAGAAAACAGGAAAATACTATCATGGACTCTGCGCTTCGATAGCGTCCTTGACGCGGATCAGCTTCACCTCTCACTCGTCAAACTCATCGACCGGCCAGGATGGAGGAAAATGGGCGGCCGGTTGGCGAAGGATAAGAGCGGAAAGCTGGAGATCCAAGTGCCGGAAAGATTTACTTACGACCGGCCAGCAGTCCGATTCTCAAATGAAGAGTTTGATCTTGGCATAGAAGAAGAGCCTCGCGTATGGAAACTTCCCAGGGGCGACAGTACAGAAAAACCTTCGCTACACGAGGGTCCTCCGGCCTTCCGATACATCACCAAGCGTCCTGACATGCCGACCAAGTTCTCGGATTACGTGGACAAAGACGAACCTATGATGTCTATGCATGTCGCTTCATTCGACGACGGCACACTTATCACTTTGGCCTGGCCCGGCGTTGTGTCAGACATGATGGGGATGCATGGGTTTATCCAGGCTTGGTGTGAAGTCCTCGGCGGGCGTGAGGACAACGTTCCGGAGGTTATGGGGGCACACAAGGACCCGATGAGAGCACTTGGGAGACTGAAGCTCAGGGAGAATTACGTTTTCGCCGGGGCTCATCTGCAAGGTTTTCAACTCTTGAAGAGTATGTTTAACTTGGTCATGGACAAGTGGACACATGGCGAGATGGAGTCCAAAACACTCTGTCTCCCTGCTCCATCCATGGCCAAGCTGAGACGAGAGGCTGGCCTATCCTCGAGCAGCGAGAAGTCACTCATAAGCGAAGGCGATATCCTAGCATCCTGGCTTGCGAGACAAGCCTGCTCAATCCTGCCAATCTCCTCCGACCGGCCGGTCACTGTTTCGATCCCGTTCGAGGCGCGGTCGAGACTGCCTATGGTGTTTCCCCAGCAAACAGACATGGAAAAAGAAAGCTGGGGCAAGATGTATCGACCAGATCCTGTCTACCTCGGCAACGCGACATTCAATGCTCACCTGCACATCCCAGGCTCTGCCCTTCTCAGCGCACCCATAGGGGAGGTCGCCTACACGACTCGTGCCGCAATCCTTCGGCAGACAACCGAATCACAAATTAAGGCTGCTTCGCGCGAGATTCGCCATCAGCAGGAAGAAGCAGGCGGCTTCCTGGGCAAGATGAGAATGCCACTTAAGTACACCACACCGGACAGCATGATGGTTACGGTGTCAAATTGGAGCAAAATGAACGTCTTCGACACGTTCGACTTCTCACCTGCGGTTATCAACAAGAAGATAGGGGTAGCTGCCGCGGGTATGACTGGCCTCAAGGCGGGCAAACCGACATACAACCATGTTGATGTGCTAAGGCCGTCGATGGGTGATAGGAACAAATTTCACATCTCTGGAAAGGATCACCTCGGGAACACTTGGATCACAGGAAGAATGGCGGCTGCTGGCTGGGAGGCGCTCAGAGAGGAATTGGCTTGGTTATAGACGGCGCTGGGTAATGTTGAGACAGGTGAGCGGCATTGCCCACAGAGCCCGCTGAGGTTGGAGATCAGCTACTTGAAAGCCGGTTAGTGTACAATGGGAGGCCTATCACAGTATAACAAACCTCGGAATATTGCAGAGAGTAAGAACCAGCTTTGGCGTCAGGGCGTTGTCATTTTCCCTATTTCAAGTTTAAAACGCCATTAATAGATGTCAGTTTTCAATTTCATCACTTGGCATCTGGCAAATAACCTGGCCGAATAATCTGACCTGAGCCTGCTTATTGCTATTAACCACGCTCTTGTCCACAACCGGGCAATTACTATTATGGGTGGAACAGAGGCCCAGATTTGCATGAGTGACCTTAAAAGATCTCACAAGATATCGAGTTGCTTGTCATTGAGCTTGATTAAAGAATTCAATCATTCCAAAATGCGTCATGATCCAGCTCCTAACCTCTGAGCCGATGCCAGTATTCTTTCATCGTTTGCAGACAAGTAGACGAAAAAAGAGATCAGACATGGATTATTGACTAAAGATTTCATTACTTCATAGTCTTCTTAGCTGGACTTTGTCAGTTATTAGACATGGCTGGCAACTGATGAGAAACCTGTGGTTTGCGAGGAAAAGCTCCTTCTTTGATTCCTGGCGAGCCTCCTGCATAAATTTGAAATGAAAACTACGAACACTGCCAACTACTGCCCATCCGACTGGAATTGCTCATGATTCAGATGAATCTTACAGACCGGTCTGAATAGGCTGGACGGACATCTTTGACGCCTGGGCAGTGCTGAGAGTCCCAAGACGGACCTCCCCGCGCCGTTATCAGTAAGCCATATTCATGTCTAGACTTCTTTCTTTATGTCAGACGACGGCCAATTAGCACTTTAAAGTTCTAGTCAGCCGATAGTCACCACCCCAATTGCTTACGCATGAGTTCGGCAAGCTCTTGGCACTAGAGCTGAGTGTTGTCAGCCCCGATGTCAGCGTCTGGCCGACGATTTGGCCACGTGATGTGTATGTAGAATGATAAACCGTACGTCCGCTTTCCTCTGCACGGAGCCTGAATCATTCAAAATAGGCTGCATGCGAGAGCCGCTAAAGGAGCCAAGATGCCACAGACGTTCAGCTCGGACGATGTTGCGGCGCACAACACGCCCGACTCACTATGGATCATTATTGAGCAGAATGTCTACGATGTGACCGAGTTTCAGAAAGAGCACCCAGGTCAGCTATAATAATTTCCCATCGTTTGTCCCACTTGCCAACTGAGACCGGTGATAGGTGGAAAGAAGATCCTTCAGAAATTCGCGGGCAAGGATGCGTCTAAGCAATTTCGAAAATTCCACAATGAGGCCTCGAATATCCTGCTCAAGTACAAGGACGAACTGCAGCTTGGCAGTCTCGACGTTGAGGCGAGGGCTGAGCTGCCGCCGGACGTGCAGCCGGTGCCGGGAATAGCACAGCCATTGACCGCCACGGCTTGATGGCCAATGAAGAGATGGTCGGACACCAGCTCAGGCATAGTGCTGTGCTCTTCATGGGTATGAGCTCCTGGTTTGTTTCCTTCGTGTGCAGTGAGACACGAAGGGGATGGACAGGGGCAGGAGGAGGAGAGGCCCGTGAGGTCAGTGCTGGCCGAGACCTATTCCGCTTAGATGCTAGTCTAGGGCTGATCGGTCCCTTGAAAATTGGGAAATTGGATCGCTTTTCAGATTGGGTGGGTCAAGGGTCCATGTGTCATCGGAATTTGCGTGCAGTCAAACGGGAGAGCTGAGAACACCATGACGCATAGACGGGTGGCCCAAGCTGGTAGAGGAAGGGTATTGTTTCTCCCGGGCAGCATCGATTATTTACGCGAAAAGAGTAAAGATGATCGATTATACTCTCGGTCTGCAAAAGAATGGTCGCATTAGGATCAGCAAGCACGGTCATACGATGGTGTTCTGTCCCCTGAAACTTTAAATATACTGGAAATTGTTGAGGGTACAACCTCATTACAATAGTGCAACCTTTTGCGAGTGGAGCAGCGGAAGCTTTCCGGCTCCAATCGTGGAGTGCATATGCAGCTTCGAGCTTACTCTGGACGATAAGAGCTACGATAAGGGACCCCCCTGTTGCTTGTGCGGTAGGAGAGGTAGGGAAGTGGTGTGTTTCAACCTCGACGAGTCAACAATCAATCCCCCCTTCGTTGCTACCAGACAACAAACAATAACAGCCACGCCAACCACCAAAGTCTAGCGCCAGCACATCCATTCACTCTTTCACATACCCGTTGTAAAATGGCTGACGCGACGAACGTGGGCGCCTCCAAGCCGGAGGAGACTAAGGTGGAGGAGACTAGCAAGGTGGACGCCACGCCGGCCGCCGAGGACAAGAAAGTCGACGCGCCACCTGCATCTGAGACACCAGCCCAGGCTGACCAGGCCGTGCCCGTCGAGGCCCCGGCTGAGCCTACACCGGCTGCCAACGCCACCGCCACCGACGAGAAAGCCGCTACGGCTGAAGCGCCAAAGGAGGACGCTGCTGGTAGTACCGAGTCTGCCGCTCCCGCTCCCGCTCCGGCGGCTACGGAAGCTAAGGCAGACGAGGCTAAGCCTGCCGACGACGACAAGAAGGAGGCACCCAAGGGCGAGGGTGAGACCGAGACCAAGCCAGCTGCTGAGGAGGCTGCTGCGGTCACAGAGAAGGAGCCCGCTGCCGCGGCCAAAGAAGCGGCCCCAAAGAAGACCCCCTTCGAGGAGTTTGACGCTAAGGTCGCCGAGATCGTGAAGGAGGTCGATCACGATGAGATGTGGGGGGTGAAGCTTGTCACGCCTGCCTCGTCTCACGTCCCCACCCAGATCGTCATTCAGAAGTTCCTGAATGCCAACGACGGCGACCTGGCCAAGTCGATTGACCAGTTCAAGGGCGCGCTCAAGTTCCGCAAGGAGAAGAAGCCCCTCGAGCTGATCAAGAAGTCTTTCAGCTCCGCTAAATTTGGAGACCTTGGTGCCGTTACAGTGTACCCCGTCAAGGACAGCAGTGTGCCCGAGGTCTTCACATGGAACCTGTATGGAAACGTGAAGGGCAAAATCGAGGAGGCGTTCACACCACTTGATGAGTATGTGTGACCGAGAACTACGGAGATCCAGTGTTACACAGCGATGGCTGACACCCCCACAGGTTCATGGACTACCGAATCGCCCTGCAGGAGCTCGGCATCCAACAACTCAAGCTCTCCGAGGCAACTGAGCCAATCACTGCCGAGAAGGATCCTTACAAGATCATGCAGGTGCACGACTACAAGAGCATTTCTTTCTTGCGCCAGCCTCCAGCGGTTAAGGCCGCCAGTTCTGAAGTGATCAAGAAATTTGCTCTGGCATACCCTGAGCTGCTGAAGGCAAGACACCGATCCGCTACCACACCATTCCGGATGGACTCAACTAACCAATGTGGCTGAGCAGGAGAAATTCTTCGTCAACGTCCCTGTCGTCATGGGCTGGATGTATGCAGTAATCAAGGTGTTCATCGCCCCGAAGACGGCCAAGAAGTTCCACCCAATGGCCAACGGCGCCAACCTGGCTGCCGAGTTCAAGGCCGGCGGGCTGGATGAGAAGCAGCTGCCCAAGGAGTACGGCGGTGAGGGCGGATCCGGTGACGGAAAGATGAAGGATGTCCCCGGGTTGGTAAATGAGCTGAAGTTTGAGTAGACTAGACGGATGACTACGTCTCGGCCCCCAAGGCCGCCAGGTACTTGTCTAATTAATTTCTGACATGTCAATCAGTTTTAATAGCGATCAAGACGGTCTCAATTTATTCCTTCCATGCATGACTGATTCAGACCTGCCACCATCACATGAATTTTGGTTGCAAATATCGGGCTTGAATGCATCTTTTAATATTTCACCTTGAAGATCTAGTACCTCACTGTCTGGGCCGAAGTCTTATCTTGGAACAAATTTGACATTATGTATTATCCTCAGCATCTATACTGCCCGCCTCTCCACAACTATAAAAAGCGCCAGGACTCCTGTAAATGTTACATTTATTGCGAAGAAAAGAAGACTCCCTTGCTTAGATGACCTTAGAGCAGTCCGTCAACTCATTCAAGTTGTTCACACCCAGAAGACTCATCCTGAAGTATGCTGGTGCATATGCCTATGAAGCCAAGTCAGCAAAATGAGTCCTGCAACTACGATGTGATAAGAGAGAGGACAAGACATACCGCCTCCCAAGCTCCCTGGTCCTTTGCAAAAGTCTGCCACGTCCCAGACGTCTCGGAGTTGTTTGCCAGGCTGATATCGCTCTGGAACTTGAACACCCCATCAGGAGTATCAGGGCTCGCCGTCTCGCCGTAGTACTTGTTGTCCCAGGTACCATCCGTAGTATCCTGGCTCTTGCCCGCCTGCGACGGGTCGACAAACTGCTGCTGGCTGACGGTGTGCGCACCAATAAGAGCAACCAGGTCACCGGCAGTGAATGTCTTGGCCTCGAACAGCGCGATGTTGGTCTGTGCATCTGCAAAGGGGCTGGGAATCAGGCCCGCAGGTGGCAGCGCATTGTTGTCCACGCGTCCAACGTAAGCCTTGATGCGCGGGCCGCCTGGGCATGCCGCTGTGGCGGCGATGGCGTTCATCTGGATCAGGTCGGCCATGGTGATGTTGTACTGCTTGTACTGGTCGAACCACGTCTGCGTCTGCGCCGCGATATCCTGCAGCCCGCGGTTCTCGATGCGGCCCAGCTCCTCTGAGTTGAGCACGACGCTGCCGTCGGCGCCGCCGCTCGACAGGGACGACTGCCAGGCCGCGGCGTCGTGGAAGCCCAGGCGGATGGCGCCCCGGGCCGACGCGGAGCATCCGTTGCCGTCTGAAAAGCTGCCGCGGATGTCGTCCATGATATGGCTCCACTTGCAGCAGGTGTCTGCCGCGCACTCGGGCGAGTCGATGTCGCCGGGCGGGTTGTAGTTGTCCCCATCTGCGAGGGCATCGAGAACTCCCGTCAGGATGGAGGAGATCTCGGCGCCGACCGCGCTGAGGGTAGCACTTGCCTCATCTAGGAGGTCTCCCAGCAGGGATGTTGATCTTGTTGCGAGGACAGGTGTGTTGCGGAGATCTGCGAAGAGCTCTCTGCTGGCATGATGATAGGGGCTGGCGCTCACCACTGAGCCGGCCACGATGAGAGGTAGGAGAGAGTGCATTGTGAAGGAGGTGATGATAGTCTCACTCAGTGAGATACGAGATATTAAGATGTATGGCTTCAGGCGATCTGGAGGGAAAGAGACAGTGGATTCTGACCAGTTGCAGATATATGAACGAGAGGAAGGACAATGAACGACGGAGAGGATGAGTATGATATTCCAAGGCAGGCGAGTCCAGGCTTAGATGAGCATCGACGACGAGGAGGAGTATTATATCCATTTCACGACAGCCACAAGCACAGCCATCCATCTCATCCGATAATCAGGCAACATTGTATCCATGGCCCGGACGGGAGCCAGACCGCCACGAACCCCCTTGGAGCTTTGGGCACATGAGCCATGTCGGGCTGTCAAGATGGCCAATGAATCATCCGAAGAAATAAAACACCAGACTAAAGATCACAAAACTTTTCTGAAGGCGCCGACACTAAGACCAGATTCAGTATCTTACCTGAGAGATTCTCTCGTGGGATTCACACCGGCGCCGGGCGTGTCCTGGTGATCTGTTTGCTGGCAGAACTTCGCAGTAAGTTGTCGATAGTCGCTGGTTGCTACTGCAGAGTTGACACCTTGGCGTGGTGTTGTCGCGCCACAGCTGAGGCAAACACCGCCGTCTTCATTGGCCGGCCCGAGGATAGGGACAGGGTTTCTAACAAGGCCTGAGCATCTGATGCAAGGACTCTCTGACTTGACGATCATCCCGTTGTATGACACCTCTGCCGGGGGCAGATATACGGCGAGGGAGGAGACCAATGCGACGGCAACATGCGTTTCTTCACATCCCACTCATCCCTCCACCTTCGTAAAGGCAGCACCGCAGCACTAGCTGCTGCAGGACCCGGCAACACGGTCGCTCGACAGGCTAGCGCGTGCTTCGGACGTCCGCTGGCGCGGCCGACCCTGCCAATGAGACACGCTCCCGTCAGCCGCAGCGTAACAGTCGTGCCCACAAGCTGCCCACGCTACCGTGCTTAGGGTCTCTCACAGATGCCGGCGCCGGTGGGCGGTCACGGCAGGAAGCCTTGTGCCGCGGGAAGGGAGGGCGGAGCGAGACCCAGGGATGCCCATTGTTCGAAACACACAGCTTCACCCAACATATGAAGGTTTCTTGTCGTACAGGAATGGGCGCAGAGGGCGTGATCTGCAGCAGGGTGGAACAAGCCATGGTATGCCCCCCACACCTTGTGAACCTTTTGTTTCCGGGCTGGTGAGGATCCGGGGGACTGGTGCGGGTGCAGATCGTGGCTTAGCCACCGTGAACTGAGGCTCCAGGGCTCGTGTGTTTGGGACCGTGAGCATTTGGCACATAGATAGTAATCCGAGGTATTGTATCAGGGTCTGGGCTACCCCAGACCTGTCCCTCCCAGCTAAACTTACAGCGCTTACTCAGACTGTGCCTGGGCATTGATGGTCGAATAAGCCCATACATGCGGCCCAGCTATGAAGGACCACCAGGTCCCAGGGGTCATCATGGGGTTGTCGATCACGCCGAGCTTGATTTTAAAGTAGTGATGCTGACCAGAGGCTCCATAGGCCTCGATACGATGTTGCATCTCTGCGTTTGGGCCCCGACTCTTTTCTCCGCCCGGAAGCAGGCTGCACAATTATGCGCTGGCCGTGCTCCTGTGCAGGGGTGTGTTATTTTGAAGACAATCGCGCTGTGACTCTGCCCTTGTCATGTCGTGGTAAGATTGGATTCACCGTGTATTCCGGCACGCCACGGATGACGAAGGAAGACGACGCGTCTTTGATTAAAGGAGCAGGACGTTGCTGTTGCGGTACGTGACCGATATAAAATATGCTCGGGTCCCTGCCAAGAGATCGGATCATCCTGTCACGCAGGAATATCTCCGAGCGGCACTCATGAAGCACAGCATCTGTGGCTAGAGAATGCAGGAAACCGCGGTACCGAGTGTTCGTCTCGTCTTCCTGATCAAGGACTGTGCATGATCCCGCCACTCCCGGTGCACGCCAAGTAATCATAACACACAGCACAGTTGACCACACAAATATAGAGGGATTCATGAGAGTTTTTTTGTGTAGAAGAATTGGAAACTACCATGATGTATGCCCGCCGTCAATAATTAGATTGTTTGCCGTCATAAACGTGCTTGCATCGCTCATCAAGAAGAGTGCTGCGCCCTTGAACTCATTTGTATCGGCCAAGCGACCCAACATGTTCTCTCGCTCCCATTTCTCCTTCAACCCAGGGACCTCTTCAAAGTTTTTGCGCACCATGGGTGTGAGAATATGCCCGGGCGATATGCAATTGACACGGATGCCCCCGGTCCCATCTTTTTGAGTAGGGCTCCACTCCATAGCTAATGACCTCGCGAGTTGTATGACTGCAGCCTTTGAGCTGTTGTACACCGGGGATACAAGACCTTTGTTGGCCACAAGCCCGGACATGCTCGCAATGAGGCATATACTGCCTTTGCATCTGTACCTCAACATCTCGCGTGCAGCCGAGCTTGCCGTCATCAAAACACCGGTGTAATTGACCGCCAGCATGCGCGCCACGTCGTCCGCCTGGTACTCAATTGCAGGGGTGAGCTGCTGAACACCAGCAGCAGCAATCACACCATCCAGTCGCTGGTTTTCCTCGGCAATGGCCGCGATCGTCTTATCAAGATGCGATGTGTCTGTGACATCCTGTTGTCTGTAGTGTAATGAGCCTCCGCGCTCAGTCACCAGACGGGACCGAGCTTCGTCCCATGCCTCGTCTGGTTTCGGAGCGCGATCGAGACAGTAGACTAGCAAGAAAAGGTCAGCGATTGTGCACTCATACTTGTACTAGCACATGTTGTATTCATGGAGTCTCACCTTTCCCACCGGCTTCGGCCAAAGCCTCAGCCATTGACAAGCCCAGTCCTTGAGCACCACCTGTGGCTATGAAGACACGATCGCCCAAGTCGAAATCCGCACGGCGTTTTTGAGGTACATCATTTGTATTGGAGGTGCGTGTCTTGACAGTCGTCTGGAGGATTGTTTCCCTGCGAACAGATTCATGTGTTCTCACACGTTCTCGGGTTGAGTGCGTGGAGTGAAACAATCGGGAGTGCTGAGGCCCCGGGTCGCAGCCGTGATTCTTGCCCAACAAAGCAGGGAATGCATCATGCCATACCCGTCTTATGCCTCTTGCGACGGCGAGATGGTTGGTTCTCATATGGCATTGTGATATCAGCCGTTGAGGTAAGGCTGCCATTGCGAGATGTTGAGGACTACGTAGACATGAATAGTAAGAAGTTGAAGAAGATGGCACAAGGGAAGGGTTCTCCGCGAAATGTCGTAAGAGGTCTCTGGATTATGAAATAAATAGCCACGATTTACTGCTATCAATATTGCCTTAAGTCTATACAATCACCCACAGCTTTCCAATATGGGGGACGTCATGGGTGCGTCAAAGGAACATCGCCCCTGCACCCGAGTCTGAGTCTTGGTGTTTCTGTCAGATTGCGAAATAAGAGCGTGTGACTGACATGTTCGGAAACACCGGGCAAGCTGCCCTGGCAAAACGAGTGCCATAACACCGCTGTCTCTAAGCTCGGACAACGAGAGAAACTAAATTCGGAAATGAGTTGTCCTGGTGCATCAAGGTCCATCTTGAATGCCTCTACCTATCGTTGTCCAAGATACTGAAGTGATACACCCTGAGCAGGAAATGGACTGGCTGTCCATTTTGAGCAGCTAGATTTACCAAGTGTGCTTACATTGATACCATTCAATGCGATGCTGTGCGCCATCATGATTGCATAATGCTGTGGGTTGATTGTGTGCCTTCATTGCAGATGACCCAAGCGACCAGCTGCTGCTGTTCGCCGGGGAGCATAGGCGGAGGTTTTTGGCCGCTCACAAACCAGTGAGCTGGACATTGGAGACAGTAATTGGCTGGACCCTGCGATCCGTGTCGTAGATCAGCTGCGTGACAACCTATGCAGCGTTTGATGCGAGATGACAAAGACGCCGTTGCAAGGGAGTTAGTCACTGGGCGTGTGCACTGTCAGACTGCCTGACTGTTGGTGTCCCGAAGGTGATAGTCAAGATAAGAATTGGCCTCAGCAGCCGCTTGGGGCAAGCTCCACAGTGGATGTGGGCCCCCGGGTCCAGCTAAGTGGTAACCTGTTCGGAGCAAATGTCCCGCAGCTACCCTGGCCTCGGAGCTCCAGGCGGTGAAGCAACAGGTGACGAAGTGAAGTCGGCAGAATCGCGCCCTCACCTCGGGCGACTTGGTCACTGTCAGTGATCTGCGGCGGCAGAGGCACGCGACGGTTGCGCAACCTCCCCACCATCGACTACCATTACGTCGCTCCGCGAACTCACCCACCGTTGAACGCAACTGTCAAGAACCTCGTGCACAACGAAGCGAAAGAGGCGGGCCTTACGATGGAACCTCCCCGTCGACATCCTCAATCCGATCGCGACTCGACTGGCCTCTAGAGGAGGCAGCGCGACGAACACCCGGAGCAGGACGCAGTCACAGCTGGATCGGAGGGTCTGAAACTTGGGAATGAGTCAAAAACTTGGATAGGCACCGTCGTCATGTACAACAAGGACAAGATCATGCGGAAGCTCCTTGGCAAGGCCGCCGTCGAGTCGTCGCCGTCCTCGTCCCTCGCCGACAACAACTCGAACCTCGGCGTCACATCTGCCCCCTTCACACCCACCACAAACTTGCGACCAAGCGTTTCGCAAGACGCTGCATACAATGCTGGCGTGCCCATTGACTGCATCGATCGGTCTCCCGATGGCCAGAGCGCCATTCTCGCGGGGAGGCACATACTGAAGACGGTCAAGCTCAATGGAAATACGGTCCAAGATGGCATCGACATTCGTGCTGCCATCCTAGCTCAGCCTTTCATGAAGAACTCGGTCAATTCGAGCTCCGATCAACTGTCCATCAAGGATGTCAAGTGGTTACGAGGCAGAGGCGACACCACCATCTTTACGGCATGCGCCAGTGGCAAGATCTTTCAATATGACCTGACGCGTCTCGGCGGAGGATCTGACGGCGCGCCGATGGAGGTGATACAAATGAGGGAGGACTCGCGACAGATCAACACCCTGGACATCAATCCGCGATCATCGTATCTGCTCGCTGGAAGCCAGGACGGCATCGTGCGCTGCTTCGATATCATGAATCCTGTCCGGACCCACACCGGCCATCTCAGCTTCAGGGCAGTACAAGCTTTCAAGTGCAACGCGGGCGGAGTCCAATGTATACAGTGGTCGCCACACGCGGATGGGGCGTGGTCTTTTGCCTGCGGCACAGACCAGGGCGTCGTACTGAAATGGGACATTCGAAAGGCAACAGCGCCCGTTCTGAGGATCAACGCGCACGACAAGGCGTGCTCAACTCTGGCATGGCATCCAGATGGCGATCATCTTGTCAGCGGTGGCTGGGATAACAAATGCCATGTATGGGACGCATCCGCAAAGGCAGACAAGAGGCAGAAGCCCAAATGGACCATCAGCACTCCAGCGCCCGTATCTGATGTGGCGTGGCGACCTGGGACGTGGTCTGCCACCGCCCAGGGTAAGAGAGCAGCACAGCTAGCAGTCTCGTACGAGGGGGGCAGCCATGGTCGAAATGGCATCAATGCATGCCACGTGTGGGACCTCGCCAGACCTACAATGCCGTTTAAGGAGGTCTCGAAATTTGATGCTTCGCCCAGTGCACTTCTATGGCATGACCAGGACCTACTTTGGACCGCTGGCCAAGATGGATTGTTTAACCAGTTCGACATCGCCTACGCCCGAAAAGTCGTTGACCGCACCACAATGTCCGTCGTGGCCTTCTCGTCTCGTGGGGATGTGGTCACTTTTCTTGACGAGCGGCCTCCGGTGCGGCGACCCCACAGGCCCGTGGTGTCCGCTGAGATGCTACCGAATCGCGCTTCGTACACCTCCAGTCCTACCGTGCCAATGCTCAGTATCAGTCGCAGCGACTCGGAAGATGAAGTCGCTGGAAACTTCTTGGGGGCACGACGCGCGAGGCCCAAGCACAGGCGAGTTCCCACTGCCAGCCGTTCCGTCCAGGCGCTTAGCACCACACCTCCTGGAGGACCGGATGCACCAGTGATGGCTCTCGAGCAGTCCATCAAGGCTTCCGGGCTTTTCAGATCTCAGCAAGCTATGACTATTGGTCGAGCCCCATCTGCAGCGAATGTCAATGTATATGAGTATCTCTCCACTCACTATCTCGAGACAATTCATGATCTCTTGCCTTATAAGCGAGGGGCAGAGTCACTGGATCTCCGTATCCAAGCTATCCTGGGTCACTATTCCAACGCCGCGGAAATCGTCGGCCAGTTCCGTCTATCTCAAGTTTGGAAGGCACTGGCATTCGCTATGAGACTGCTACTGGAGAGGAGAGCGCAGCACCACCTTGACCGACGAAATGGCGAACTTGAGAGATCCAACAAGGCGATGGCGAAATTGCTGTCGAAGTCGCCTGCCACTTTGAAGGGAATTGATGAGATACCCAAGCTCGGTCAGGTTCAACTGGCTCAGCCTGGATTGGCGGACCCGGAAGCAGCATTCGGGGGCGGTCTCAAGCCTCCTGCGAGCGTTGAGCGATCAAGTCATCTTCGCTCGTTGCTGTCAGAGGAATTCGAGAGCACGTCTCAGACAACTACGCCTCTCGCTCGGCCTGTAGACGGCGAAAATGGAAACGGCATTGACGCAATCGATCACATCCGCGAGCTTGAAGATCACCACTTTGAGTATGGGAAGAAGCTCACCCCCGTGCAGGAAGGCGGGAGTTTCACGCTCCCTCCTCCGGTCAAACGACCCGCTCAACGACAGCGACTCGATTCAGAACCGCTTTCTACTTTCAGTCATGATAGCGACACCCATGCAAGCACCGAGGGCTATGATTTCTATGATACAGACGCTATCAGTCAGGCGATTGATGTGCCTGGCGCGAAGCCGAAGTCGGATCAGCTGCCCCCATTGGGTACTCCAAGCAGCGCGAGGAGAGTTGTCACGAGGCACGACTCAGATGAGTCCTTTGGACAGATGTTCTCGATCTCGAGCGGGAGTAGGCAAACGACAGGCCTGACTGGGTCCTCTTCAGGTTCCATGCAGCGTCGAACACATAGAATTACGGGCGCGATGCCCTCGAACCCACAGCTTGCTCGCAGCGCCAGCACCGGGGAATACGAAAGCAGAATCAGGGGAGCCAAACTGGAATCCTCCGGCACACCGAGGCTTCAGCATCGAACCTCTGCTCCGGCCGGACCTGACGATGGCACCGTGACGCAGTCCACTGATGAAGACCACATGATCACTCAGACAACCATGGACAGCATCGAGTCGGGAAGAGGCGATTCACATCCTCGGCCTGATAGCTACCCGCAGTACACGTCACAGACCGTTTCTCTTGGCGTGAGCCCTCTGGATTCGTTCGAATTCAGCCAAGACCCAGAACAGCCACAAGAGACAGATTATCTGCCATGGTCAGACGATCCACGGTATCCACATCCTATCGCTTGGGAAGATGATGCACCTCCACGTCCGAGTCCTCTCGATCCATACAAGCTCGTTTCCCGAGCAGTCAAGTTCGAGGCCACAAAGTCGGCCTTGAACGCATCGGCCATGGTCCTTCTTTTACGACCGCTGGTGTCCGACGTGGACGATGTCATCGATGTTTTCCAAGCTGCAGCGATTATCAAACAGCAACACTCTCGTCTCATGGGGATGAAGCTATTCACACAGGCAGCTCTCCTCAGGAATCTTTGCATAAAAGGCTGGCCTGGTGGGCCACTCCAGCAATGGGGCGAGGACTACCCAGCGGTCTTCAGGCCCGCACAATCCAACAACAAGGCTGCATTCCTATGTCAAACTTGTCATAAACCAAGAGAGATCGATCGGCGCAACATGGAGACGCAATCGACCAATCAAATTTGGCGATGTGAACGATGCAGCTCAGTAATGGCCTCATGCGCCATATGCCGCCATCGTGAAGTACCAGAGATCGCCAGCGAAGCGACCGAGATCTCGCTTGAATTGCTACGCACAGTAGCTGATGGACAAGGCGATGAAGTTCTCATGTCAACGTGGTGGTATTGTCACGGATGTGGGCACGGCGGACACGCTTCATGCCTCGCGGGATGGCACACCGAGGTCATCGATGATGAGGCCTCCTCATTTGATGATGGCCCCGAGGGGCTCTACTCGGATGGCTGCTGTCCGTTCGATGGGTGTGGACACGCCTGTCTTCCTGGGAAGTACCGCGCCGAGAACAACGTGGCTAGGACAGAGGAAGTGTCACGTGCTGTGAGGGAAGTCAACCGGAATGTCTCACACGCGAGCGGGACTGCATCACCACGATTTGGCGCAGGGCGTTACAGCACGGGAGCATTAGACGAACTTGCCCAGCGAGCAGGTAGCCGGCGACGAACCGGTGAGAGCAGTCTCGAGGGCAGCATCCATGATCTCAATGAGGTACCGCAAAGCAAAGCTGTGGAATCCGTCAGAGACAGCTTAGCGAGTGGCCATGCGAGTCCCATGGGCGGCCTAGGCAGGGCTGCGAGCGCAATTCATCTCGGGCCCAGCAGTGAGAGACCGAGCACAGCTGCGGCAAGCATACTGAGTTCTAGCCCTGGCAGAGGTGGCGGCATCAGCGGCGACAGGGAGCGCAGGAAGAGCGTGAAATTTGCAGGCAGCGCTACAGTTGTCTCAGCAGATGACGGGACGCCAAGGAGACAGTAGAATTGTCGACTGGCGCCATCGAGATCAGCGCTCAAGCACGCATCGCTGCTGAAATACTGTGTCCGCAAGCACCGCGAGCCGGATAGGTCCGGCTGGTTGCGGTGGATCGTTGGCAGTGGACAGGCAGAAGTCGACAGAAGGAGGAAGGATAGGGACCTCCTGAGGCGGGCAGACCTGAGGAAGCAGGAGACGGAGCATTCCTCTTGTAACAGCAAATCGGGACCTGCCCATCCCAATGATGTAGTGGGCGGCTACTGGCAAGAGGTGACCCGTTGGCAAGGATGGGATGAATGGGAGGAGGAGCAGCGGGCTGTCGACCCCGAGGATGAGGAGGAATGATACTTTTCCGAGACACAGTCCACGCTTGTGGAATTGGAATATCGACACCAGTGTGCCGCATTATATCATGGTGAGGTAGTATAGCGATGATGTCTTCAAGGTCGGATAAGATACCCATTTACACGAACAATTCAAAAATATCCACTACATATCTTTGCTCTGGCTTGTCCCTCCCATATGATTTCGTTTTCCACTACTCACCCCAGGGACTTCAACAACTTGTTATGAGTATACAAGTTGTACATCAACTTCCGGTTCAGCTTGCCGAAGATGTCTATGCAGTTGTCAGGTCACCATGCACACCTCGTTCATCAATAGCAGCGGACGGACGGTACTTACACATCGGGATACAGAGCGCAATCAGGACAAGCGAGACGATGCCGAAGACTCTGAATACCTCCCCGCCACCAGCCTCAGCAGCCCAGGTGTTGATGAAGGTCGAAAAGGCGTAGAAGAGGAAGTTCTTCAGCATCATCTGAAGAACAAAGACTTCTGTCGACTGTCTGGGGAAGGAATCGCTAAACAACCAGTCAATTTTGGACCATCAGGAGCAAGACGCGTACAGGGACATGACTTACAGGATATACAACCCAGCTGAGGTCGAAGGAACAGAGATCCCAAAGCAAGCGCACCCATGGCAGAAAGCGCCGAGGAAGTATCCATCCGGCTTCGGATTCTCGACGACCCACATAAACAGGAACCACCCCAGGCCGCAGAACAGCGCGCCCAGGATATTGACGGGGATGCGGAACTCAGCCTCATATACACCGTGGTTGGCTCGCGCGAGGGCTCTGGCGGACCAGTCACACAGCGGCCCCACGAAGACCGCGAGGACGCCTCCCGCGAATGCCCCGGCCCAGAAGTAGCCGTTCTGCGCGACGTTGAGGTTGTAGGGCGGCACGGACCAGATCTGCGAGAGGATGTAGGCCGACACCACGAAGAAGGCGACGAGCACGGCGCTGACCATCAGGATCCAGAAGACGGCCGGGTTGATAAGGTGCACGAAGATCTCGGACAGGAGATGCGGGATCGTCTTGGTCGTGTAGCTTGTCCGCTCCCACGGGGCCAGGGTCTTCACGTAGGACCGCCTGGGGGTCTGGGGACGAGCCGTGCTGCTGGTTGTGGGGACCTTTTCGGCTTGGTGCTCCCAGGTCTTCTCGGCCCCGTTGGTGCCTGTCTGTACATCCTGCGTCGTGTCTGTTGACCGGGGCGCTGTTTGTGGGCGGACATATTGGGTTTCTGGGAGCAAGAATATCGTCGCCAGAAGCCCGATGATGTTGAAAGGCAGCTCCGCCACGAAGAGGTTCTGGTACCCGTGGTTCTCGAACATGACGCCGCTGATTATGGAGACCATCGAGGCCATGCACGCAAGGGAGCAGACGATCAGCGCTGTGCGCCAGCCGCGCTCGTGCAGGTAGAACATATCACCGACCGCAGCGAGGGACAGGCTTTCCCATGCTGTTACGCCGAGGCCCTGGACTAGCCGGCCTGCGAGGAGGGTGTGGTAGTTGTTCTGTTGTGAGCCGATGATGCAGACGATGGTTCCCAGAGTGCCTGTCACGGCGGCGAAGAGGAACTGGGGCCGTTTGCCATACTTCTGGGCGAGGACTGAGACAAGTGGTCTGTTTAGGAAGTGTCAGTTCGTCCAGAGCGCACCCATCTGATCCCCATATTTGACCACTTACCCCAAAGCGGCGACGAGTAGGAGCTGGTAGCCCGAGAGTTCAGCGACCTCTGTCAAGGTGACGCCTAGTATCGGTGCAAGCGCAAAGGTGGCTGGGGCTATGATCGGTCCTGGCAGAATGGCGAATACAATCGCGTTGACAAAGATGACATAAAAGGCGGCTTCTTTCTGCCATCGCGGCCAGAGCTGTAGAGTGTCTCAGTACGGATGCTAAGATGGCGATTCTTCCGAGAATCATACCAATGGATCATTTAGATCAGTCTTAGATGGTTGAGGAACAAGGATCGTTTCCACGCCCTGTAACTAGTTAGTCAACCTCGAAACTGGGAGCTTTGCGGGGACATCTGGTTGAATACATGCCCTGTACGTGATCTTTTCCAAGTGCCCGTCATCCACTTCAGCTTCTACACCCGCACGACTGCCGCCGATAAGCATTTCCGTGCCCGGTATTTGCCCGCCATCCTTCAACTCCGTATCGATGATTCCGAAAGGCATTTTTCGACTGAGACGGACCACGGCCTAGTTGTTCTCTCCGCGAAGACCACGGGACATCTGCAAAGGGACGGAGACGTGGTCTGTCCAAGGGACTTAAATCACAGACCTACATTGCTACCAATGTACCGGATCAACTATGGGACCGCTGTCCGGGAACTCGATGCTACATCGCGAGCGGCTGGACACAAATGAGTACCGCTCCCCGCACCAAGGGGGTTTCGGACAGGTCAATCATCCTCACTATGGGCGTCTTGGCCCCTTCTTACTCCACCTTTTATACCCTTGCCTCCCCATGGGGAATCATTCGTCCAGGGACTAGCTACCTGGTAGCGAATGGGACCAATATAGCCGGCTGATTATTTTTGGTGGCGGGAGCCAGCCCTCCCTTCGGCAGTCAGGTTATTATGGGTTTGAACAGCCTACCTACTTAAGTAGGCTTGGCGTCCGGCCCTGTCCATATGAGTGCCTCTAGTTTCAGAATGGGACTTTCTCCCATTTCTTTCCGAAAAGTGCTGCCGCTTCGAGACAGGTAGTGCTCTTGCTTGACCAGGTCATTCGCCTGGAAACATATTCTATGAGACCGATATACCCGCGCATGTGACAGAACATGAAGACGGAGCTCTTCCGAAAAGGCTTCTTAGTGAACACCTTTCATCAGCTCGCTGCGATAGTTCGCAAAACAATAGCTTCGTACAGGCCCGCATAGCATCGCGATACCTGTACTGCAAAGTAGCCTGGTTACTCTCTTGCTCGCCCACTGTCTCTGCTGACAAAGAGAAACGACATTCAATAATCAAGTGACTGAAGCGATTAGAGAACGACGCGGCAGAAAGATACGTAATTCGACCAAGACCAGACTGGGAAGATCTACAAATACTAGCCGCAATATTGTCTTCAATACATCTCTGAGTACCAGCCATCGGTGTCAGTAGTGATTGGCATGGACCTGGAGTATAGTGTCAGACTTTGCAGGCTTACCTGGCGAGTGGATTTGAGGCTGTGATGTGTGTTGGTGGTGATGGGTGAGGTTTTTGGCTTGGATTTCCTTTGTGGGATTGTGAGCTTATATAGGGACTATCTTGAGACTATTCCTAGTCTCGCCATATAACTACTTCGCCGTCTATTAGCCCTTGGGCTATGTGTCGTCGAGTCTAGTCTACGGCGCCGTCGGGAGCGATGCTTCCTAGCCTTGTCTGTGCGGCACGAGGCTGTGGCCACGTGCCTAGACTTCTACACTGTTATTGACATTGGTTTTTTTTTTTTTAAACGCTGGGTCTTTGAGCGTTTACCACTGTGTGAAGGGACCGTACGCCTTCGGGACGTATACGGATTAAGAGCGCAACACCCATCGGTGTCACCAAGCTCACCCCAGTCTATTCAGTCCCTCTCGAATTGGCAATCCATACGAATCGGTACCTTTTGCCGGTTTATCAATTTCCCGATTCCAAGGTTTTATAGTTTGTTCTCAAATGTAAGCTGTCGTCCGTTCCATTGCGAAAGTTCTCTTATCACATCACCAAATGGTATTTACTGAGCTCCTTGAGCCGCCGGACTTGACCAGCGTTGACAAGCCGTATTGAATTGTACTAAGGTGCCAAGTTGGATGAATTTGAACCCGCCACAGACAACTTGAAGAGAAGTAATAAAGTGACTGTGGTAGAGTCTGAGACAGGAGGCACGGATCTATCCGAGCACGATCTTCGTCACGCTGCATGGCCGAGTGGTCGCGTTACTGGGGACACCTGAGGTGCTTTCAATTTGATGGCTTTCTCCTTCCTAACAGGTTAACCCATATTTACGCAGTCATTGTCGATAATGCAAACCCTGGATTATGAAAAGGGAATGGCCCCACTCCTCCGCTGGAGTAATCCCTTCTTGTGGTTCACAAGCCTGATTTCAGCCAATAGTGTCCTGCGGGTAGGTAGGACAACATGTATTCTTGCATGTGCTGCGCCAATTTATAGGTCCATTGAGCCTTCAAATCAAACCTGATGCTTGGCTGACCTCCGCTTCACGTCAAACTGTGCACCATCCCCTCGAGCCACATACGCCCCCAAAGATCTGTGCTCAATCGACAGGAGGGATCCTGGCAAGCTGAAAAGCAGGCTCTGACTTGGCGTTGAAGATTCATTCAACTCCCTAGTAACAGCACGTTGTCAACTAAATTTCGTGGCTATACGGCATCCACATCATTTCGGCAGGTCATTTTCTGCTTAGCCCACAACTTTCTTGGCATTCCTTCACACCGGTTGACACTTTTTGGAGTGACAACTCAGATACGGTGCCTGTGTCGCCCGATGAGCCCCACTGTTCGGGAGTCGAGTGTAGCTACTCGCAGTAGCGGCCTGGTCAGCAAAAATAGCAGCAGGCCAGGTACACTGGCAATGTGCCGAACCATCATTGAAAAAGCCCATGCTGACTCCCATCTCTCTACAGCTTCTCGGGTTCTGTGCAGCAGTATCATAGTCTTCTGAGCGCCGAGTCCCTCTTTCAATGTATCATACTCTTGCGACGTATACAGGATTTCGTCTCCTCTGGGTGATAATTCTAGCGGCAGTTGTCGAAGCAGCAGACGATGCAGAATTTGCGTTCAATCTCCTCTCAGACGTTGCACCGTAGGTCCTCGTTCCGTGAAACTCGTGGCACATTTGGCTTACCAATGCAATCACAAGGATCCTCGCTCTATTTGGAGATCAGTTCGCGAAGCAGTTCACGAGCGAGAGCCTGACATGGGTTGATCACCTCATTTTCGCAATGGTGCCCCTGGGCATAATAACCGCCATTACGGGCGCCATCCGAGTCCAGGGCATGCAAGTTGCGAAGGCCTTCATTGGACGCGCCAGGGAGAACCGCGCCCTTGCGGAAATCGAGCTTATGTCTTCAACGTCCGGTGAGGTGTGTGAGCTTTTCAACGGAAACGCTGTTGTCCGCGCCATGGGGAAACCCAAAATCGCCCAATTTCTCATTTTCCCAGAGGAATATGACAATCTCGAGAAAGCGCACGAGAGCTCTGACCTTGCACCCGGAAATGCCCCGCCAGTGCTAAACAAGTCGTGTGGTATTCATACTCTCGAGACTGCTGTTTCAGAGGCAGGCGGCCAATGCAAGATGATGGAGTGTGAAGGTATGTGTAGAATGCTTTCTTGGTCTGATTCTAGCTAAGAAATATGATCCTGGAGTATACGAGAGTGACAGCTCTGCATTTATACACAACAAGTTTAAGAAGATATTACCGAAATTTGGTCAAGTCCTGTTGTGGTTTCATCATACTTCACTGATGCAGCTGGTTAGACGTATGGGGCAGAAATTGAAAGACGAGGAGAGGTCCCCGTCGATAATGTCCCTTGAGAGTATTTCCTCCGAGGACGCCGCAGTGCCTATCCCACGTGGAGCAAAACAGGCACTTGACGGACCACCGAATCTTCAACTCAATCTATCATCCGATCACTTCGATCAACGCAGGCTCAAAAAGCGGCATGAGATCATTCTAGCAGCCATCACCGCTGTGCTCCTCCAGACAGGCTTAATTGCCATTGCAGCCGTTGCAGCATTTCATGTCAGCCCCGGCTCTTCCAGCCTACTGCAGTCTAGGGTATATGGGTTTCCATGCTATGTTGCTGGGTCTGTTCTGCTCTCTTTTGGCACAGGCCTTTGTTCATTCATTGTTGAACATAGCACTATCGAGTACTCCTGGAGGGCATACAGTAACGGCCGGCCAGTGACAAAGGCGGATGCACCACGACTTGTATGGCTTCAACAGAAGCAGACGGTTAATGACCAAGCTTTCCATGGCTATATCATTTCTGCAGGACCAAAACGTCGGGTGGTTACTTCAAGTAGGAACGACGATATCAGGAATCGCCGATCCGGTAACGTCGCCAGTGATGTAAATATTTCTTCTTCCGGATCGATGTTTGAAGCGCCGACTTACACAATCATAGGTATTTTGGGAGTGGCTCGCTGTTGTTGCCGCTCTTTTAGCCGGCCTTGGGTTCACAGCTCAATTCATGGGCCTCCGTGGCCTTGCATTTCCATGCTCAATTGCTCAGCTCGGTGCCATTTTCATCATGGCTCTCATCCGAGCCGGCATTCGCAGACGCCTAGGCCAGACCCCGGATTACTGCCCTGCCCTTTCCGCATATGAGGTTGACTTCCTGGCGACACATATTGTTTTCTTCCCTGGTATTCGAACATTTCATAAACTCGATCAAGGAAACGAGATCCACCGAGGAGAACCGCGCCCCGAAGAATTCTTCCGATGGAGGGTCAGCACGCCGGATCCCAAACAAAATATTCCTTTCTTTATTCCAATTCTTGGCGAAGTCTCAAATAATGAAACACCGAGCGTCTCTCACTTAAGTTACGATACAGAATCGACGAATGATATCCCTGGCCCTGATAAAAGCAAGGCCACGCCGACCTTCAAGCCAGCAACAAGTCAGCAACTACTTCGCGTGCGAGAAAGACTTGGCGATCTATCGAAGTGGACATCCAGATCTTCAGCTAGTGCACTCTCTCTGGCCCAGTCTATTGAGCTCGTGATGGATACTTTCTTTCCGGGCTCATCAAGCGACCGAAAGTCATTGAAATGGCTGCTTGAAGCTACACAGGGCACTGACGACTCATGTGAGGGGCGAGATACTGTTCAAATATCAGTGGTACGCCAGGAAGAGGATGGCAGATGGAAGGCAGACCTTGGAAGGATAGATGCCGTACTATCTCTATGGATGGCCAGCGTCGACTCAAGGGGCCCCGGAGCCTCAGATTACGCGAAAGGGCACATAGTAGACGAGTGGGGCCCGCGAAAGCGTAAATCAGCTGCAGGCTCAGGGGATCCGTTCAACGAACCGACGCCTGACTGGAGACGTATCGAGGCTGGGGACAACCTGACATACAGCTTCTACCGCGTTATTGGGAATAATGGGGAAGATGAGATACTCAAGCGGGACATATGTTGGTGGGTAGACAGTCTTGTCGCTGAGCAGAGCGATCTCGAAGCCGAAGGCAACACCACCACGAATGATGCAAGTCAGAAGAGGAATGATGCAAGTCTCATCATTGGTTTCAATGGCATGAAAGACACAGGTACGTTTGCTGCGATCCGCACAAATAAAACCCGGCATCACGACAACTGACTTGTCCAGGTGAGGCTCGGGAACTTGGTATTAGCTCGAGGTTACCTCTTCCCATCATCATGGCACAGCATCTTTTTACGAGTTTCATGTGGACTGTCGCAGAATATTTGCCGAAAGACTGCCTCACACCAAAGGCTGGTGACATCCAACAGGAGGTCGAGATAGAAGGACCTCAGGTATTCAGCCCATACGATTTTGGTCAGACTTGGCTGAGGCTCAGGCTCCGCCACCGAAGCCTTACTAAATTAGTTCGCCAAGTGGAAGCATACGGCCTGGGCAGCGCAAACGACATACTTCTATGTATGGTCCCAGCTCTCAGTTCGATGAGGCTTTTGCCAGACCATGTGATCGCGAAACTCATACCGCGTGTTGGTCCTGGCCATGGATTTGCAGAAACGGCTGTTTTTTACAACAAGCTCCTTGAAACGGTTAAGACGCATGAAATGAGCATTGAGGACAAGCTCAGTGTTGCCATAGTCACCGCGACGATGGACTTCTTGTATTTTGCTTACGAGCCCTATGATGGACAAATTGAGCCTCCGCCGGACCTAAAGGATGGGCTCGAAAGTATTGTGTTGAAACTCAGGTCATCCAAATTCGTCACCATCATGGAAAGGCTTGCCCCGATATACGAGCGTCAACGTCGGATTGACGTATTTAGGGAGATCTTTCAGCAGGAGCAACACCTCCAGACAGTATCGCAATCCTTTGAAGCATTTAGGGCACCGATAGAGTTGGATGAAGATTTCGCGAGGGACAAGTTAGGCTTCTCTCAGCACCACCTCCTGGTGTGGCCAACAATCTCAGATAAAGAGGTAAGTTCTACGATCTTACTATGTTCTCAAAGAGAAAACTATGAACTGACTTGGCAGAACATGCGTCGCATTGCACGCGAATTCAACGGTAAGCCATCGCTCTTGCTCACGCTTCATCCAGCCAAGTCCGCTAAATTATCATGCTCCTAGGCATCTTAGCAGGAAATGCTACAATACCGGCAGATGTCTTTGGATGGACTCCATACCATTACAGCTGTTTTTTTGAATCACCACATCTACTCGATCATCTTCTCGTCTATTCCGGGAACAACCTTGACCGGGTCAATGGCCTGCTTGACGCACTCCAGCGCAGTCCGATTCACATCGCTGCTCTGGGAGGGATGGAGTCCAACCTCGCGTATATGTTCTCGGGCATGAGCAGGGAAAGCTTGAAGAGTATCATCCAAGCAGGTGGTATTGATGGCATGACACCCCTTCACCTACTTTCAAGAAGCGGGAAGGTAGATCCCTTACAGTCAATGATACCAAAGGGCGAGGCAGTGCAACTTCTTGCCAGGAAGGACTTTTGGGGTCGTCAACCACTTCATATTGCATCTAGATTTGGACATGACATCTTAGCCACTAAGCTTTTGGATATGGGATCTCGTTCTGATCAACCTGACGACATTGGGCAAACACCTGTCGACTATTTCCTGGACAGACGAAAAGTGAAGCTCGGTCAAAATACCCCTCAACGACAAGCAATCAAGACCTCCGAGGCAGATGAACATTCCCCCGACGGGGACGATCCAGATGATCAGCACATGGACGAGGAGGATAGCGAGATATTTCTGAAATTCGCAATGGAAAGTCCGGAGTGTCGATATAGCCATGGAAAAACCTTTCTTCACAGCGCTGTCGAGCTTGCACATGAAAACAGCGTTGTCATACTCCTAGACCGGGGGTTCGACATAGAAGCCCGAGATGACCACCGTCGAACGCCTCTGCATTACGCAATTCTGGCTGGACGTGCTAGCATGGCTAGATCACTCATAGAAGGGGTCACTATCAACGATCAGACGTTCGCCGCGGATCCATCGGCAAAAGATTCGAGCAACACCACGGCACTCATGTTCGCTGCAAGAATGAACCTGAAGGCAGTGGCCCAAGCGCTCTTGGACGCGTTCGGTCCAGGAGCCATCAACGAAGCCAATGATGATGGCGAGACTGCGCTTCATCACGCCCATGATTTAAGAATGGTTAAATTCTTGATCGCGCAGAAAGACTGCGATCCACTGGTCAAGGACCTGGTTGGCCGGACCACGCTGCACACAGCAATCGAGCTAAAGAACCAAAGCATCGCTCAATATCTACTAGGGCTCACGGGACCTGGTAAAGTGCAAGAAAGTCCTTTTGACAACAACCATGAGTCCCTCCTCGTCACAGCGTGCAGAGTGGGCTTTGCTGCAGTGATTCCAGAAATCCTCGCGAAATGGCCACATATTGTCAACATAGGGGACGCAAAGTATGGCCAGACACCACTTTCTTGGGCTTGTGAATATCGACAACTTGAGGTTGTCTCACTATTAGTAACCCAAAACGGTATCAACGTCAACCAGCCTACAACCATGTGGAATCAATACACCCCATTGCACTTTGCAGTTGAAAATGGAGACCTTCAAATTGTGAAACTTCTTCTGCAAAGCCCTTCTGTGAAGCTTCATCAGCAAAATGGATTTGGCGTGATACCGCTCCAACCGGCCATTGAAAGGGACTGGCCAGACATAGCCCGGACACTGCTACTAGACGACCGTACCCACGCTGACGCAAGAATCCGCTACGCGAAGGATCTGATTTTCAAATCGTCCTCTGAAATCCGTCGAGTATTTTGGAACATGCTTCAGAGTATTGAAGACGAGTCCTTGGTTCGCGAATTCTTAGTCTGGCTTTACGGCCGCAGCACGCCCACGCTGGAGAGTTCTGATGACGGAACGAATGCACGCGTATCAGCGCTGGTTGCCCCGTTGGCACGGCATCGGAAGAGTGGAACGTGGGCGCAAGTTCAGGATCCATTCGCCCTGATCACCCTTCTTGGCGAAAAGGAGGTTCGGAGCACACTCGAGGAGCAACAAGTTGATGAGAGCGGCCAGGATGAAGACCGTTGGTCCTTGGTAGACTACCTCAAACGTTTCGACCGCAAGGGTACACTCAAAAGCTTTACCTATCACTTACAAGACCTGGATTTGAGCACGCAATACAGTCATAGGGAGCCAACGACCTTACTTTGGAATGCGTTTCAGGAAATTGTTGAAGTCATTCCTTGCAACACCGCAAGTGATGCCCCCAATAATGGCTGGAATGTACAGGGTATGTTTTTGTTTTCATGCTTTGATCGATCGAAACGGGAGGGTTTAACGGCTCATAATTCATAGATATCACAGTCGTCAATGAGTCTAGCATCTTCAGGAGAGCATGCATTCGTAGCGCTCACAGCATCCCTCCATCCTCGAGCCACTTCTATTTCGAGGTCCACATCCTTAAAGATGCCGACTATCAGTAAGTCGACCCTCGCTCCACTTTCAATGCAGTGGGTAGTTGTGAGAGCTCACCATGCAATTCAGGATTCTGGGCATCGGGTTTTGTGGCATGCAATACGGCCTTGACCGCATGCCTGGTTGGTTCAAAGGGTCTTGGGGATACCATGGCGACGACGGGGAATTATTTGTCGAGTCAAGTTACGGCCGTATTCCAAGCCCACAATTTGGAGACCCGGGCAAATTCAGAAAAGGCGATACTGTGGGTGTCTGCTTGAGCATGGAAACGGGACAGGGATTTTGTACACTGAATGGCAAGAGGTTGAAGATGGGTGAGTGCCTATATCAATTGAACTTTAGCTCGCACCGGACAAAGAATGCTGACTTCTACTAGGAAATGCTTTCAAAAAGCCTGATGAGAGGTTCCAATTTGGAAAGATGTACCCTTGTATAGGTTTCAGCGTAGGGGAAGGGGGCGTGGGACTGCGATGCCGGGTCAATTTCGGTGGTTCACCCAGCTACCCTTTTAAGTACGAAGGGCCTTTTGATTTTGACTGAGGTCATGAAAACCCGTCCCAGCTCATGATCGGAAAGATAGATGAGCGTTTTCATGGCTTTCGAAGGGGTTTTTTGATGGCCTTCTTCGGCTAACCGGGTCAAAATCGCATGTTACTTCACTTCGCTGAGGCTTCAAACATTCATCTAAAATAACTTGAAGTGCTTTGATAGTACATATTTTCATTTGATCTTGGAAACCAGAAAGAAAATGAAATTGAGTAGAAAACACGATTTCTAGGGCTTCGGTCCACCGTGCAGGAATGCTGCAATGATCCTTTCCCTCTCTTTTCTCCCATTCTCCGTTTCTCGCTTGTTATCCGCTTTCAGCTCTCCAAGACGCCCACTCCTGGGCGCTTCGATTCCTCTAAAAGGACTTTATCTCTATAAAACTGGCTTTGAATGCGCCTTTTGTTCATGCGTTGAGATTGGCTGGCATGTTTCCATACCTCCCCTCATGAGAGTTATTGGGCCATCCCGACTGTCTAGTATGCGTAGTGAGGCACGCAGCGGCCGACCATGAATCCGAAGCCAGTAATTCCTGACTGCGGATAGTGACTTGTATATTTGTGTCACCCAACCTTCAGGATCCCTACAGGCCTTTCTCAACCAGGATCTGGAACACCTCTTCGAGGGCTTCTCGGCGCCCTTTCACTTCATAATCATACTCCCGCAATTTCTCTTGCAGCTTGGTTCCGTCAACAATACAGTTGGCGCGGGCTGACTTGAGAGTCTTGAGCATGTCCTCCAGCGAAAATGTCTCCCATGTCAAGTTGGGCCGGATGTACTGCTTCGCTAGCTCCATAATCTCGACGTTGCTGATCTGACCGGGCGTCACCTGATTTGGGTCTTTTAGTCAACTGCAAATGCGGGGATTCATATGAGCACTTAGGTAAGTGGAGTGACATACAAAGTTGAAGATTCCTGTGACTTTATTCTCAGATAGAACCACTGCTCCGGGGAGCAGGTTAGGGAGGATCGTGCCAGACTACAGAGGAGCATCACTGTTAGCCAGTGCGTAGGGCACCACCGTCAACGGAAAGGCGAAAGCTGGAACCAAGTCCAAGAAACTCACCCCCGTCAGGTCCACGATTTTGTTAAAGTTCAAGAGCCGCCCGATGTGGTTGTTCCGGTGCATGTCCGCCCCGATGGGCAGCCTGACGCGCAGCAATAGGAGGTTGGGGTAGTGGCGGATGGAGAGCTCGCTGAGGAGGCGGCTCCGGCCGTACCAGCAGCCCTGGAAGAAGGGCTCGTCCGTCTCGCGGAAGGGCGGGTGGTCCTCGAGCGCCTCCTGCTCCGGCATCGTGTAGATGCAGGCGGAGCCGAAGTGCGTGACGTGAAGGCCCAGCCGGAAGCAGGCGTCCACCACGTTGAGGACGCCCAGGACGTTGGACCGTACCGTCTCGACCTTGTGGTCCTCACACCAATCTGCGTTGGGGTTGCCACGGACGCCGGCGCAGTTGATCACGCGGCTGGGGCGGTGCTTTGTGAGCTCGCTGGGGGGAAGGCTGGATTTTAGCGAGCATCTCTTTGGCTAACCGGAGTATTATTGGAGGGTACGAAGATTTCTGTGCTATTGAAAAACTCGGAAGTGACTAGGCCTGCATACCTTACTACCTGCTCATGGCTATCTGTCCTCGCCTTGGACATTATAATGGTCTTTCCCTGCGCGAGGAGAATATCCTTGATCTGGTTCGCGATCCACCCATTTCCTGCGTCGTCCTGTCAGCATTACTGTCCACATGTGTGCTGGGCAGATGACTTCCTCAATTTGGAGCTCAGAGAAGAATCACTCTGATCTACATACCAAACATTAGAAACCGCTGGGAATCGGCCCTGGATGTGATTTGAGTCATGGTGACTTTTCGTAGAGGGAACTGTCTTATGATTGTCGATTCGCAATGTGGTCGTATTGGACTGCAGCCTGGGGTTGAGAGACTTCTCAGAATTTGAATTTGTACTGAACTCCATTTCGGTTCTTTATAGGTTCATGTGCCAGGCGGTATAGATTAAATACCATTTCAAAATATCGGTAATTCCTCCATGGATTTCCAAATATTCATGGTATGTCGGTTCAAGTGGCGAGCCCGAGCCGGTTACACATGTAAGCAGCCCAGTGAGTGCACTTGGTCGGAACCCTTGTCTTACTCATAGCCTTGCCACCATTATGGCTAGCAAGCCTGATGCACGGAGTCAACCGTCAGAAAGATACGGAGCCGCAATTCCCCGTTTCATGCGACTTGTATGGTTACTCGTAATACTTTAACGGTGCTTTGGTCATCTTGCCAGACGGCACAGCTCCAGAAAATGCAACGGGTAAGCCGAAAACGGCGGTGTAAGCCTACATGCGGTGAAACTTTCTCCCACACAAAAATTGCTGATACATGCATACTGGCTAGGAGCCTTGTTTCCACATCCTGGTGTCGGGCTTAGTAGATAACCATAAAAAATAATGAAAGGTTTAGTCCAAGCCCGGTACGACGGAGTAAACCATATCCTTGAGGTCAAAACAACTTCAGGCTTCGGTCCCCATCGCATAGCACACGTATCAGCTTACAGAGTTATCCGGAGTGAGGCAATACCGAGAATTTCGGGGCTAGATTGCCGGGCGTAAGAATTCTAGAACCACGTATCGAAGATACAGCAGCGAATAAGGCTGATCGGCGCAGGCTGCACCGGCACTAACACAATCACCACGGCAGAGCCAAGGTAGAGTATGCGGCCTCTTCGCGGCTAGAACCCATGGCAAAGCGACACTGATTGACCTCGGTACACGTCAATTGAGACGATCACTTACGAAGCATTATTTGATGTGGCATTATAAATTGGCGACCTCGCCATCAATACAATGCTATACCGTTTGGACTTCCACCACTGACGACAGAATTCACAGGCCCTTAGAATCAAAACTCACACAACATGGGACGAGATCTCCAATTTCATTCTGGACAGACGAGCGAGAATGAAGGTGCTCGTCTGATCGGTACTACTAGATTCGAACCTCGCGAAGATGTGAAAAACATCTTAGTTACTGGTGGAGCAGGCTTTATGTAAGTCCTTCGTCGATGGCATCTCTAATTCGAGCAGCTTGGGATGTGCGTGGGCTAACTCGCTCGACACCAGCGGCGGCTGGGCGACACGGCACCTGGCCATCCAGTACCCCGAGTACAACATAACATGCTTCGACAAGCTCGACGAACCCTCATCACTTGCCAACATACGCTGCCTGAACGGGCTCCCAAACTTCCAGTTCGTCAAGGGCGACCTGACGGACGAGACAGCTGTGGCCAGGACTCTTGCGGAGCACAACATCGACTGCGTGCTGCACTTTGCGGCGTGCTCGCACGTGCAGAGGTCCTTTGGAGACCCGTCCTCCTTCACGACCAACAATGTGGTTGGGACGCAGAACCTCCTTGATGCGGTGAGGCAGCGCGGAAGCTCAGGCCCCGATCGGATCCGGCGCTTCATCCACATCAGCACCGACGAGGTATACGGGGACGCGGTGGGGGACTTTGTCGACGAGACCAAGCAATTCATGCCGACCAACCCGTACTCAGCGTCCAAGGCCGCCGCTGAGATGTATGTGTGGGCCTATGCCCAGTCCTTTGGCGTGCCCGCACTGGTGGTGCGAAGTAATAACGTATACGGGCCATGCCAGTACCCCGAAAGTAAGTAAAGCTCGCCCCCATCTCATCGTCCTCGGCCAGCCAGTCCTGCCAGTCAGGAGAGTCAAATTTCCTCTCACAGCCTGGACCAAGTGCGACATGACGATGAACCCATGCTAACGAGACTTGCCGTTCGCACGAACAGAGGTCATACCTTTCTTCTACACGCGCCTGGCGCAGGACCAGCCGCTGACGATCCAGGGCTCCGGGCTCAACGTGCGGCGGTACCTGTACGGGGCGGACGCGGCGGATGCGGTGGACACACTGCTACACAAGGGTGTGGTGGGCGAGGCGTACAACGTCAGCTCTGCATCCGCCGTGTCCAACATGGAGGTGGCGGTGCGCATGCTGGAGCTGTTCGGGTGCAGCCCGAAGGACGACTTTGCGCGCCGGCTGGCCTGGGTCGCCGACCGCCCCTTCAACGACCACGACTACCGTGTCGACGGGTCCAAGCTCGCGGCCCTCGGGTGGCGCCAGCGTGTGCCGTTCTCAGAAGGGCTGAAGGCCACGGTCGAGTGGTACCGCGAGAACATGCATGTCTGGTGGCCTGACGGCGTCGCGGGCAGCATCTCGACTGGCACAACCAGCACGACCAGCATGAGCAACGCGAGCAGCGCCAGTTGGGTGGCGACGGTGCGTGGAGGAGACGCGTTGGATCTCGGTAATGAGAGCGAGGAAAGCCAAGACGAGGACATAGACAGCGATGTGGGCAAGGTCAAGGGCGCTGGTCTCTCTATGAAGATGGGGAGGGCTGCTTGGCAGTTGTGACTGGGTGCATGTGTCGAGAACCAGGCTGTGATAGGATACAACATGATAGAATAGAATAGAGCTGCAAAGGTAGACTGAGAGCTGCAGCTAGAGGGGTATCGAACTTACTCCGGCGCTCGATTTTCTTATTTGTTAGGTAGGGCTCACAATAGATAGATACGAGTGCCCAAAATATAAATGCCATAATCATTGCGAGTCAGTAAAGGGTCCTCATCTCTGGTGCTATTCGCTTCATTCTTGACAACACCGAAACATCATACAGTACATCCCTTACCCAAATTCCAACTGTCCTGCCTTCCGAACACAAAACGTTGCTAACACCTACACAAAAGTAAGGACATCACTTAAACAAATCCCAGCATACGATGGTCCAAGCAACAAGATTGTGAAGATAAAAAAGTCGCGTTAATATAAATCTTTTCCGCTCATCTCAGTCTCTTGTATATTCTACGGCTTGGGGGCAATTTCTATGAAGATAAGGTCTTGTCTCATTATGTTGGTCTTGCTTCATTTTAGGCCGCCGTACTCACCACCGCCAGCACCGTTTTCGACCGTGCCGCTATCGTCTCAGCCAGGCCGTGCACCGTCTGGCTAGCCGTGATCTCCGAGGACTGCAGCCGCGTGTCGAACAGCCGCGTCGCCCGGTTGCGCAGCTCCACCGCCACCAGCGAGTCCAGGCCGAGCTTGTGGAGCGAACTCTGCCGCGAGTCGATGCTGTCTACAGGTCCTCGTCCACCGGTATCAGCCGGGCCAGCTGCTCGGGCGTGGCCCCCGCCCCTTTCCGCCGCCCCCACGACGTCCGCGGCCGTGGTGGACTTGGCTGAACATGGCCGAGTGGAATTGTGCTATTGGAAGCCGTCGCGTCCGTCAATGAGTCGCGTCGACGCGGATGATGGCCTGTGAGGTGCCTGCGTCTGCTTCCGCCTCTCTTGCCGCCCAATTGTGTAGTCTATGAAGCGCGTAAGCTCCTCAGCCCAGAGCTGATCGCCTCGTTGTTGTCGTGGTACCCTTGGCCATTGGTCAACATTCATTACCCCCTTTTTTCACCCTCCTCTTTTGATCTTTTCTAAACTTATTTGCTCTCTCATTCCCATTCCCTCAGGCGTGTCATGTCAATAGGGCACTACAAGGAATACAACGAATGTCTCTGAGGCGAAGGTTCTACATGTTTGTTTCTATGGTCTATCTATCCTTTCGGTACTTCCTTGTCCACCGAACCGGTACGCGGGCACGGGCTTTCAAGCTGTCTGGCTGGCCTCAAGTAACCTCCAAAGTCCGTCGAAGTCATTTCTTCCCCCAGGCGGGCGAAATGCCAGACTCGCAACGGCGATCGACTCGAGGGTTTGTGTCTCCCTGATGGTGCGGTTCAGGGCCAAGTAATAGAATAGGGATATATGGATTTGGGATGATTGATCAGGTGCCAGATGCGCCCTCTCTCTGCGGCAGTATCACCCACGGGCTTGAGCTCTGTAGTTTATCTGGTGCAAAGTGATGAGTGTTTACAACTCGCTCACTCACTGTCAGTATCAATCTGATAATTTAGCCTGACTTGTTCTCACTAACCTTCAGACTGTCTCCGTGTTACACGTGTTCCTTGATTGGGGAAAACTGTACTCTGGATACGACATGAGTAATAATAATTACGTCTTTGGGCCCTGGACTCAGATTTGAGCTACTCGTGAGTGGGGGCGAACGCCCTTGGAATCGGAGTCAGGTTTTGGACATCCTGATTCGCTATTGCTGGAGATCAATATTCCATCTTCACCATGCCTCTGGAAACCGTATTCTCTGACTTCATGGATGGTAACCCGGCATTACATCTCTGTCAGCTTAGGTGAGATCCGTTGGCAACGCGGCAGAGTGGCTAGGTACCTAGGTACCAACGGCATTGGGGGCCCGATCAGTAAAAAGGGAGTCAACTCCGTTTTGTGTGGGTGCGTGTACACAATCCGTGGACGCCTCCGACATCTGGGGATCATTTCGTGGACGTGTACCAATCCAAGCGTCCCAAATGAGCCGCAAGTAGTTCTTTGTACCCGGGCAAGTAAATACCTCGATTTTCAATGTTTGATTCGCTATGATGACTGGAAGAGTACCAACATATACCAGCAGGCTTGAGGAGGGAGTGCTATTGCAGCGATGATCTAGATGTTTATCGCAGTCTTGGCAGATCTAGGCACGTACATGTGCACCAATCTAGTATGACTGGTTAAGACGAAGCCCGGGTTCCGGCTTGCAAACTCGATGATTTCTTGCCTGGCTAGAAGAGTTCATTACCTCTGAACCTAGATATACGTGCAAGTAGGGAAGTGTTATTGAATGGCCATCACTGGCGCTAGGCTTGGATCATTCAAACCCCCAGCCTGGTATTATGGAAAACAATGATTTTGAGAAAACGCCAGGAGCCAGGTTCTACGTTTGTCAGGGGTTCGCTTCGCCTGGCTGGACCATCTCCACCATTGCCTTCTTTGGAACCATAATTCAGACACCGTTTTGGCTGAATGAGTTATTCAGAGACAAGACGTATCTCTCATAAGTGACGTCGCAGTTGGTGTAACTCTAACTGGGACCGCGGCAACTGTCACGGAGTCAAGTATCTAGGCACTTACTCCTGACTCCGAATACATTCAGTTGTTAGCCTGTGACGCAGTTGGCCGGATACGTAAGTCCGTACTCGGTACCCCGCGGCGGTATGGAAGCTGGACTAAGATTGATCCACAACAATTGTCGCTGTTTTTTCCAGGCTACGTCAGCCTATGCAAGAAGCACGTGGGGGCCAAGGAAAATCACTAGACAGCTACCACATCAGCCAGCTCACCACATGTGCAGCAGCACAAGATGGATATGATGTGAGAAGTCGTCACGGCTGTGGCCACTGTACGACTGGTGCAATGCCAGTAGTGGTCCCACTTACTTGCAGTAGGCACGGAGTGTATTACATCGTTACAGAAGTGGAATGAAAGAATGATGCTAACTTCATTGTGTTCGATGTTCCAACGCCGCAGAAGTCCCGAAGTCCAGTTAAGCTGCCAATAGCGGTCAACCTACATACAGAGCTTCCGGCGAATATGGCCGCCTTCAGAATCTAGAAACCATAAACCAGAAGTCTGTGGCCTTTAGCCGACAAAACCAGTTCTATAGTAAGTTTTGAAATGGGGAGCCCGGGCCAGACGATTCTATACATCCTAGGTAACTCGTGAAGGAACGTATATCGCACACCATCATCAATTTAAGGTTGGAAAGGCTCTGCGAGTGGTAGCATTGTGGAAGCGTCCAAGATGCCATCGAGGATCTACGATCACTAGGTTCCCGGAGAGAACTTTAGAATGTGTAAATAAATGCCCCTTTCGGGAAAATACTGAGCTACACCTTTCGCCAGGTCGGTTATTAGGATTGTGGAAAGAACAATCACTCGCTTGCAACTCGATACATTCCATGCTTGCTCAACTTACTTATCACAACACATCCCCTGAATGAAAGTCTACAAAACAACGGGAATCCTTCTGCAAAAGCACTTGGCGGGAAATGGCACTCGCTTAAACTTGCCATCTCTCTATTCCCTGTCACACTGTGTCTTGTATTAGGCACATCGTGATCCTTTCTAGGATTCCGTAAGAAGTGAAACCAATCTGAAAGCGGTTTTCTTTTCGTCCACCTCTCCCCAGCCGAGTCGCAAATTCTATTCTAAAGTGCTTTCTGTAAATGGGCTTGTCGTGTCGACAGGCCCAGTTCTAATTACATTCTTCATTGCTGTCAGACCATGTCGGTCTGGATATACCCTTGCCACCGTGACTGATCCCTCTGTAGGTGATCACGCTTTGTTCTGGGCGTTCCTGCTCATAGCCCGGATGCTATGGCCGTATTTGTATAGAACGAACGGGACGGGCGCCATCACTGTAGCAACGGCAGCCGAAATCGTCAAGGAAAGATGGGGGCCGAGGTTCTCGTACATCTTGACCGAGGCAGGGGTGAGCGCTCCCGAGATGACGTAGCGAGCAAAGGTCATGAAACCCAAGGCAGAGGCGGCGTACTGCTGGTACACAAAGATGATGTACATGTAGGATGTGGTGAAGATGCAGACAAGTGCGTAGCCAAACACACCAGAGGCGATGATTGGCGACCAAATGCTGATATCGCTCTACAGGTACCGAGATTAGCAGACGCAGCAAAACCGATAATAGAAGCATGGATAGTTGGGGATTTGGACAACAATGATAAAAGATCTTGTATCCATGTTGTAATCGTCGAATGAACTTGGGGCCAGGGGCGTAGAGTGGAGACAATGCACTTACATAACAAGTCCACGCCATCCAGAAAAGGGAGACCGGCAACAGAATCGAAGCTCCAGCCATGGCCCAATACAGCGAGACCTCTGGCTGCATTTGCTGTCCGGCTGCTATGGCCTTCTTAGCTGCCTTCTTGGTCAGATGGTATATCGGTGGGAGCATAATTATGGCAACAAAGATGCCCGGAATCATGGCAGTCCAAAGCATGAAGGTAAGGCTAGTAGAGATGCCGTAGGGCTCGGTGAAGATGAAGGGGTAGCCATTCAGAAAGGTAAACAGCACAAAGTAGAGCAACACCAGATAGAAGGTGAAGATTAGGATGATGGGCTCGGTCCAGATCATGGTAAAGGGCCGGTACAAGTTCGTTATCATCCGACTACCCAAGGAGCCCGCCGACTCGTGCTGGGCGCGGTAGCGCTGGTCACCCGTCAGTTCGCGCAGGTGGCGGGCGCGCCACTCCAGCAAGACTGGGCTGTATGTTTCGGGATGGCCGAGCAAAACGATGACCAACGCGGCGCCGATGATGATCAGGGAGATCCAGTCGGCCCAGGCAACGCCAATTTCGGGAGTGTAGGCTCCAACCACCGGCCCTAGGATTGGACCGACGTAAGAGGCGATGGTGGCAAAAGGCAAGCCAAAGGGTAACTGCATAGGTGTCCAAACATCACCAATGGTGCCACCTGCAACTGTCATCGGGGCAGCCGCGACGAAGCCGCCCAGGAAGCGGAAAGCGAGGGCAGCGCCATAGTTGGGTGCAAGGGCCTTTCCTAGAATGACTGTATCACGTCCAGAAGATTCGTATTAGGGAGGTCCACAGAAGATGAGAATGTGAAATACACGGATTGCACAGGGGAAGGGGAATGTGGTAAAGGTTCTAGCGCATTTTTTGCTCAAGCGAGGGCAGGATGACAGAAAAAAGAGAAGGGCAACTGACATAACATCACGAGGATCATGGTGCTAAAATAAACACCATTCCGGCCGAAGGTTTCAGACAGAGGGCCAGAGGGGAGCGAGCCGACGCCAACTCCAATGAGGAAGATTCCTGCGATTGTAGGTTATTAAGGTCGAATCAGCTGGGCGGCTGGGTAGGGGATAGTAGAATACAGAGCACTCACCTGTGGTCATAGACCCGGCCATTGTGCTCACACCAAAGTGCGCATCGAAGGCTTCTTGGCTCGGCCCTTCGACTGATGCGGGTATAGTTATGGCAATGGCAAGGATGCAGTATGTCACCATGGACACCCACTTGCGCGTTAGGGACCAATTCTGGGGGTTACCGGCATCGTTTTCCTTCCAGCCGACCACGAAGACGACACTCGCGTCGTCGCCTATCTCCGGACGCGACACGGTCACCCCCGGCACCAAAGGGCCATCTGCTGAGCCATACTCTGGCCTGTCCCTGGTCGCAGCCGAGTCGGGGGTCTGGTCGCCGCCCGCCACCTGCCCCTTCTCAGGATCTGGTGTGGAGGTGCTCGACCGGCACTCAGCAGCCGGGTGCTTGACCTCCTTGCCCGGGCGAGGTCCTCCTGCACTTCCCGCCGAAGACGACGGTACTGTAGAAAGGATTGCATGTTTGAAGGGGGAAGCAGTGTGGGAATATGCTGCTGTGTTTTTGAACGAACTTAGTGGCCCAATCGAAATCGGCCACTTTGAGCGAATGCTGCCAGAGACAAAAGTCTATGACCAAGTGATGGATTGGAGGAGGGGGGGGGTATTTTGAAGCTATCTAGGTAGGCATTCCTTTACAACCATTTCCACCATGCTGTGAAAGGAATTGTTCCGATTCTTTAACGTGCATACTGACTGTTCCAACAAGGCTGGAAAGACATGTGAATTTCTAAGCTGACACTGTATCTCTAAGCCTCCCTGTCGGTTGCGCTGACCGGAATGATCACTTGGTCGTACAAATAAGCTGTGCCACACTACGTTTTAATTCTCAAGCGGTGTTTGAGTGCCGGAGTCACACCGGGGTAGGTGTCGCTCAGTTCCAGAACTGGACTGATCGGCGCAGACGTATTTAGGGCGGTGGCCCCCACGCCACTTTGCTGCGGTACTTTTATACGCTTCTGACAGGCGGTGATTATAAGTATGTGGATGATTCCTGTTCTCCACTTCGCGCGTGTACTACAATTGACTGTTCCTCCTACGCAAGCACTATCTATGCCTAGACAAATTGCATGTTGACGTTGCCGTCAATCATCTTCCCGTCGGTCTCCTAAGTCCTGTGATTTCTGGAGTTCCCCACCATTTACTCGGAACAATAGATATCTCGGTGCCCGAGATATCGAGGCAGTGACAGCTCTTTTTGATGAAGATCTGCTCCCACCCTTGGCATTCGCCTCTCGGTATACCGGTATCGGTTCGTGGTACTCGGGCTTACTCCTTCTCACTGCAGGCTCTCAGTCTCTGTTATCTCTGTTCTTCACATATCTTATATAAGCTTCGAGGACTTCGGATAACAACCATCTTCGCATGAGTAAGCAATCTTCTGAGTATCTATGGATCATGGAGAGTGTATACACTCAATATAAAGGGTGCCATGTACAAGCCACAGCAACCTCGTGGAGAGCGGCGGCCAATGCATTTGCGTTGCCCTCTTGTTTGGACATTCGGTTCTTCTCAAAACTCGGGAAGGAATGCAACATCCTGGCTGTAGATGTTGGCATCTCAAGCGCACCCGCCATTTTCTGACTTTACTATCACACATTGGGGGCGAACGGCAATCTCAACAACCCTAGAGCACTCTGAAGGATCCGAGATCTTGCCTCGCGGTGTCCCCGAGCCATCGATTTGTTGATTCCGATCGCACATGCGCATGGTACATGACGCAAAATCTCAAAACCGTGACGCACCGTGAATGGAATCTATTATCTCACACACCAATGGAAGGATTTCTGTGATACCTCGGGAGACAAGGAGCAATGTCAGGGCCCCTGGATCCTGACGCTTATTAACGATCGATCTCTTGCCGCCTCGACTCACCGCCAGAGCCATGGAGTGTTCGATCTCTATCGGACGCGTGGTGTGTAACCCAACATGTCAGCAGCCACTACCAGTGTTCTACCATTGTTCTATCCGCCCATCGGAGGATTCCGTTCCTCCAACAATTTCACATGAGGCTCTCTTATCGGACGTGTCACGTCAACAGTCGGAGTGAAGTGAAGGATTGTCTCTTGTTCATCCATAAGAGTGGCTATCTATAAGGAGCGGTAATTTCTCAATAGCATGTCTATTTGCGATGAAAACTGATAAATAGTTACCTTCATTATCCAAATGTTTATATGCAGAGTCGTTAAAAATGTACATGAATACCTTAGATGTCATCAACATGCAATCCCACCACGATCAGGCACCGTCATTACCACTATCACAACAGCCAAAGAAACCTTTAAGCACGGGCACGTGGCTGCCGGCGGAAGATGCGCGTCTCCGAAACGCTGTTACGAAGCATGGGACCAAATGGGTGTCCGTGGCAAGCGACGTGGAGACACGTAACGGAGACCAGTGCGCCAAGCGGTGGAAAGAAAACTTGAATCCAGAGCTGGATCATGGTCCATGGACCCCGCAGGAGGTAAGTGGCTTTGTTCTCAATAATAGTCCATACACAGCTGGAAAGCGTATGCAGTCCCTCCCTATCCGTCTGTGTCTGATTGGACATGCTCTTAAGCACTCGACATGACAACTTCCACTGGCCTATTCATATCCTCGTGCCACGGGTGTTGGGCATAGACTGATCACCTGTCCCCTGCTCTAGGAACAGCACCTTCTGGAACTCGTAGAAACTTATGGCCGCAACTGGAAGTTCCTTGCCAGTAACTTTCTCGAATCGCGCGCACCTTTGGCTCTGAAAAACAGGCACGCCCTGCTCATGCGGCGGCGCTTCAAGCGCCAGGACATCGGGCAAAGGCAAAAGACCACCGGCGCCGGGGCAGACACCGTCGATGCACCCGCAAAGTCCATTACAAACCGGCCCCGCGGACCTGTCGGGAGCAATACGTCCCCGTCGCCGACCAGCGACTTCGACCTGATGGGCTTCCTCGGCGGCGGTGGCGACGCAGATACCGCGCCAAATACTGTGCGAGGAGGGGAGGCAACACGCACGAAGATGACCACAAGCGCATGGGACGAGCGGGCGGCCGCCGTTTGGCACCAACACCCCGTACTGGGCGACGGGCTGGAGCTGGACAGCCTGTTGTGCAGCAACGGCACGGTGGGCGGTGCAGGGGACGTTGCAGACAAGATGGCCGTGATGTCAGATGGCGGCACTGTTGGCGGTTGGGGAAGGACTGGGCCAGGGGGGCAACAGAAACAACCAGGCCACAGCCCAGCGTCATCGCTTGCTTCGACGAACAGCATGCCTGACACCCCTACGGATGCCGCGGCCATCGAATATACAGTCACTTGCACGCGGTCGAGGCTAAAGCCGCTGTCTGACCATCTTCTAGCTGCGGCAATATTTGAAATGTCTAGCCGGGCGACAGAGGATGATCAAGTAACGATGACATTGCGCTTGAATAATCTTAATTAATATCTCTGTGTATGAAGAGATTACAGATGTAAATAAATATTTCCCAAGCATCCGGCGGGTCATCCGGGTACTCACTGGTCCACAGCAAGCGAAGAACATGCGCGTTGTGTTCCTGAAGACCTGAGGAGCCTTTTATCCACCAGTAAGTTTGAGTGGAGTGCAAGCCCGTACCTGTATGTCACTGTGGCCAAGACTTGCGCAACCTCAAGACAGTGAGCAAGTTTCCTTGGGCACCACATTGTCCTGAGCAAGTTTTCGTGGAAGCTTCTCACGACTCCCCGAATGCGGGCTCACAATAATGGATACTCGGTCATGTACATGGACTATTGGTATTCTTTGAGTTCCTCTACTAAGCCGGAACAACAGTAAGTTCCCTAGAAGGGCAAGGCAATGTATCTTTTATACTAAAACAGTAGGTTTCCCCATGCAGACTCGGTCATGTACATGGCATAAGTCCGCGGTGTGAGCAAGTATATCTGCCACATTGGGGTTAGCGTGGACGCACGGACTATTCTGCGTGGCGTATCCAACAGGGCGTGCATTTCTCCGCGCGTTGACATGCCGCCCTTCAATTTACGCGTTTGGCTGCCACCGTCACCACCACGCACCCTCTGGCCGTCCCTTTGCAACCGCTGGCAGTCTTTGTTTCCTTGGGAATATGGCCGAGTCTCCCGGCGCCCCCGGGGACAACGATGCGGCCTCAAGGTGTTCGCCCTCGAGCGCATTGTTCACCAGCCCCGAAAATGACGGGGACAGTGCCAACGGAAGCCCTCGTGCGGCCAACCGCCAGCCCACCCCACCCAGGATGCTTCCTCCTCCACATGGGCGCCGGTTCCCCACCGAGGAAAATGCTGAGGCATTCCTCAAGCACTTTTCGATCTCAGCAGGCTACAAGATTGTCCGCAAGCGAAGCGCTGGCAAGGGGAAAGACGGCAAGATAATTGCTTACGAGTGTCACCTTGCCGGCGCCCCCCGTGGTGGAAGGACCAAGAAGATCGGCTGTCCCTTTCGCATTACGCTGGACTGTCTGAAAAGGACAAACTACGAGTATGAGATAAACTCCCAGGGCGTGCGCCAGCACAACCATGGCCCGAACGTTGAGGACCGTAAGTACATGTTATATAGTTACTTGTATTACACAACTTCCAGCGAGCCGAGCACACCATTGCTTTGTAACGGCTGCCAATCCGATGCCATCCGAGGCGGCAGGACCAATGGCGATTCGGGCTTGGCGTGACCCGTCATGTACCTCGAGCTGGGTCATGTACCATCCATGCCATGAGCAAGTTGAGGACCCGGATGGCCAAAGTCCGGCGAAAGCTACCGAAGCTACTTCGGACCACAGCTGCTCGCTCCTCTCGAGTGCTCCCTCTCTCCTCTCTGTCCCCTTTCGTCATCCTCATCGAGCACTGCCAGATTATCTCCCGTTCTGCTCTTCGGATGCAAAGACCCTACACATCTGTGATCTCTTGATTCGGAAAAAGCTCTTGTATAGAGAAGAAAGGCTGAACAAGGAACAGCTCCTAGACCAAGACGTCCTCCTCCACCTCAACGTCTCACAATCACCATGTCTGTCAACACGTACTTTCTTCCGGCCCTGCCGTACGCCTACGATGTGAGTGGCAGATCTATTATTTCATTACTTCTCCCATACACACTCGTACTACGCGCGACTCATAGTGCTGTGCATTTGATATATGATTGTCACAAAGATGGAAAGCTGAGAGACCACCGGCGATAAAGGCCCTCGAGCCCAGCATCTCCAAGCAGATTATGGAGCTTCACCACTCCAAGCACCACCAGGCCTACGTCACAAACCTCAATAAGGCCCTCTTCGACCTAGCGGCAGCCGTCCAAGCCAACGACATCGACAAGCAGATCTCACTCCAGTCAGCCATCAACTTCAACGGCGGCGGCCATATCAACCACTCACTATTCTGGCAGAACCTGGCCCCCGCATCCAGCCCGGAGGCGTCGAAGCCAGAGGAGTCGGCGCCGAGCCTCCTCGCGGAGATTGGCCAGACCTGGGGAAGCTTGGATGCCTTCAAGCAGGCCTTCTCGGCCAAGCTGCTGACGATCCAGGGCAGCGGCTGGGGCTGGCTTGTCAAGGTCGCAGGGTCTGGGGACAGGAAGGCCTTGCAGATCATCACGACTAAAGACCAGGACCCTGTGCCTACCACCTTCGTACCTGTTTTTGGCGTCGATATGTGGGAGCACGCGTACTACTTGCAGGTGAGCAGTCATTAATCCACAACCATCCAAGATTTCGAGTCTGGTGTCCTAGGCAGTCTCGATTTGCGCGGTGAGACGTAGCTAACCCTGTTGGGGCAGTATCTTAACGGCAAGGCGGCGTACGTTGAGAACATCTGGAAGATTATCAACTGGCGGACGGCCGAGGAGAGGTTCCTCGGCGCCCGCGCAGATGCTTTCAAGGTGCTTCAGGCCTCTCTGGGTTCCGGCCAGTCTCTGTGATACGGGTCTTCTTCAGATTTTGATGAGTTATGTGGCTACACTTACGGCAGAGAGGTGTGGTAGACCCAATTCCAGCTATTCTGACACTTGTGCCGATGAAGCCTTCTTTCTCAGGGCTTGGAACACAGATGATCAAGGGTGGAAGGAATCAACAGTATGAATATGGCAGCTTCATGGGCCTTGGGCTAAGATTGGTCTTGCAAAGCAGCTCCAGTAAATTGAAGCACTCAATGTGCTATAACCCTAGATTACAGGTTCTGAGTTACATATGCTATTTCTGGCACCTCCTTGCCTTGTCCCTCGAAGTCTCCTCACAATTCAACCCCTCGAGGCCCAAACCAGTGCCCCCGTCAAGATTTCCTCTACCCACTCTTCTCTCTATGCTTCCTCTTCTTCCTCTACTGCCCCAATCTCTTTGGGACACATAGAGCTCTGTGTCCTTTCTGATGCCCTGACTACTATTCCACCATTCCAGTATACCAAGCACGACCCTCAATTCTCCTCTGCCCAAGTACTTCTCTGCTCAGTGCAACTCCTTGTAAGCATGGGATCCCTCGGTCATTGTTACTTTTGACTGTTGCCTTTCTCAACGTCTAATGCCAATAGAGTCTCATGCAGCCCATTTACACCAAGTCAAGGTTGTCTCTCCCCCCAGCGCTCATGAGTGAGTTGCAAGTGACCAGTTTTGATGAAGGGTACCCAGCCTCTTGTTACATATATATATATATATATATATGAACTTGAACAGCGAATCCAGATTACTGCTATGGAAATCTTTTCTATGTTAGAGAATGAGAGCTGAAACTGAGAAGTGACTGTGAGAGCCTGCATTGTTCATGATGACCTGCCGCGATGCTGTCCATACTCTTCATAACCGGAGATTAAAAGTCGATGCAAACTCGTCCTTTCCTGTCATAATCAGTTGTTCTCAAGTTTCATTGCCAAGTGCATCTCCAGTTTCCCTGTCCTCATTCCAGGTCTTCATCGTTCTGAGCACTGTTGAAGGCTCAAGTGCTCCTTGGTCCAAACGCTAAAGAATCTGCCAGCTCAGTCACAAGCAAGTTTGAATTTGCAGGACTGCAAGTTGTAATTGTATCTGTAATGACGTAAGTGCATGTAAGTCTTGTTCAATCGCGTTGTCCTTTACACGCTAAGTCGCGGTCGAGCGCGTTGAGTTGTTTGGGTAGTTGTCTTTAGGTTCCTGATTGTGCTGTTGAGACTTGCAGTCCAGACATCTGGAACTAACGACTCCAGCCTTTCAGATGTCGATGCAATACAATATGTCTAATCGGTACACCCCTGCCCAGACCGGGGTCCCTGCCCCGGACGACACCAACATCTTTCCTTGTGAGTAACAGCCATGGGGCTACAACCCGGAGGCCACAAGACCCCGTCCATCAGAACCCAAACCGTCAAGCACCAGCACTCTGCCTTTGGCCCTCTAAACTAACAGTCGGCAAGTAGCTGTGCCTCAAGAGCTTCGTCGAACCACAAGGGTGCCTTCTGAGCTTGTTGACCCTTTTCTTCTTCAGGAGAGTCGTCAAGAAGTTCCAGACGGCACACCAGCCAGTTGTAAGTCATACTCTTCCCTTCCCATCTCCCACAGCACTTTTTGGCGAACCTCGTTTGCAACAGGTCCCAAATCACTGGCCTGGATGTGAAGGTACCAGGCACCACAATTCGCACACACACACGATCGTAGCTGGGAGGATTTTCCACAGCTTACACACATCATCAGCAGACTACCCTCTAGAGCCACTCTTGGATCAGGCTGCCCAACAAGCTGCTCCTCACCCATACTTTGCGCAGCCTCAGTGGAACCAACTTGGTCCCACCGCATCACCAGTTGAACCCCAGCAGACATTCATGAGCACTGCGCAGGTTCAGTCTGCACATTTCCCAATGCTTGCGCCACCCCCCGCCCCAGCTCCCCCCGCGCCTCAGCAGGCAAACAACAATGCCAATCTTGCGGAGTCTCTGCACGCGATTTGGCGCAGCTACTGGGATCAGATAGTTGGCCTCTTCGCACAAAATGTCCCCGCATCCCTTCGTACCCAAGTCGTGAACGAGCTCTCCGCCAGACGTTACGAGTGGTCGGGGACCAAGTTCTACAGGGAGGTGTTTGGAATCGACAAGCTCAAGGAGGCAAACCTTCAGGAGCTCAAGGAGTGGATGTACGGTGGACGAGCCACTACCGATGCGACCTGGCGCGACACCCTGCGCAGCAAGCCTGATGGTGAGAGAACGGTGCCATGGGTTAGCAGAGAGAGGCTGATTGCCCTGTCTGTCTTCTTTACGGCCATGCGTGCAGATCAGAACGGGCGCATCGGCAGAGTGCAGAACAAGTTCGCCATTATCCAGGAATGCAAGCTCGACTTTCTGCTCTCCGCCCAAGATCAAGTCGTCTCAGATCCCTACTGGGCTGGCTTCCCCGAAGAGCTCGCTAAAGACCCAAAACAGATACACCTGTACACCAACGTCATGAACATGCGTTTCAAGCGGTCTCCGTCGCCTGAGATCAAGATGGATCCAGACCTTCCGAGTTATGGCCAAGAGGCTCAGGGAATCCGAGGAAAGAACACCAAATACAATCTCAGACAGTCTCGGCAGGGAAGCCAAAGCCACCAGGCAGGTTTGGGTGAGCCTCAGAATGGTGGCAGCCAAGAGGAGTCGCTGGAGGACAAGTTGCGACGCCTTCAGGAGGAGAACAACGCGCTGCGAAAGGATCTCGACTCAATGAAGCAGCGATCTCGCCAGGGCTGATTCTGGATTCAATTACTGTGCAACCACATTTGCAAACGCCATTGAGCGGGAGGCAGATTGAGTTGCGACTGACTCATCCTTGGTCATCGAATCACTTGAGGTTTTACGGGCTGTACAAAATTTGGCAAGACACCGGTTGCGGTGACAGGACTGGGCCATCCCCTGTATGAGGGTAAAGGCTTTTCGTTTATGAGTTTGTCTTTACGGGAGGAGTTCTTATGGCAGGATACCGCGTCTGGGTGTGCATGGCACATTGTTTTCCTATGGAAGGCTCTCACGAATCACGATGAGCAGTGACGGCAGTTTCATCGCACAGATGCGATGCGATCGGGTAATGAACCCACGAATGAATGACAAAATTGTAAAATTAGCTTTTGATAACTCGCAAACAATTCAAGGCGAGTTTCATCACGCCGCTCTGGTCTCTAGTAGAAACCCTCAAAGGTATCGATCTTGTCCTTTCCAACCTCCTTCACAGCCTCGGCAATGATGTCTTCTCCCCCAACAACATCGAAAGCCAGCCCAATTGTGTCATCATTCTTGATGACCTCAACAACAACTCTGGCGACATCTTGCCTCTTCACCGTCCTTCCCAAATGCACCTTCCCGGCACTGACAAACCCATCACCAGGGTCATTGCTCAGCCCTCCCGGCCTCACCATGGTGTAGTGCAGCCCCCTCTTGTCATTCCCCGTCCTCAGATCCTTGTCAGCCGCAAACTTGGCCTTCATGAAATCCCCAATAGCCTTCCACACCCCATCGCTCTGCTTCTTGTCATCGTCGTTGTACCAATCCGGCACAGGCTTGTTCTCCCGGTCGCGCAGGTCCAGCGCGCTGATGCTCACGAGCCTCTTCCCCGCGTCCCCGGCCTGCGACGAGATCCCCAGCGCGTCGAAGATCTTGACGGCGGCCTTGTGGTCCACGGCGTCGATGCGTTCGGGCGAGGCGCCGTACCCTGCCCCGGCGGCCCAGATGACCACGTCGGGCTTCACGCGGCTCAGGGTGCCCAGGAGCTCGGGCACGGTCGCCTTCTCGACGTCCTGGACGATGGGCTGGGTGCCGAGCTTCTGCAGCTCGCCCGACTGGTCCGGGTTGCGGATCAGGCTGTAGACGGTGTATGCTGATGGGTCCTTCTCTGCTACTAGGATCTTGGTGATCTCTAGGGCCACTTTGCCGTGGCCGCCCACGATGAGTACAGTCTTCATGGTCAATTGAGTCTTTTGCTTATGTCAGCTGGGCTAGGGAGTGAGGAGTTGTGAGAATGCTGTGAAATCTGTAGAGATCACTTGGTGCATTGTTATGAGCGCCGGGATGTTCGTCGAGGCCGAGGCCTGTATGTCTCGTGTGGAGGTTGGGGAGTGATGTCACTGACTCCACAGGTAGTCGCCTAACGAGCTGGAATCTGAGACCTTGTCTAACTTTGGGCAACGACTTAGTGGCCAGCCTCAATGATGGCTTTCTGCAAATGGCTTGTCTCTTACCAGGTACATTCAGTTTTATGGTGTCCAAAAGCACTCTAATGACAATAAGTGCCCAGGTGCTCCAATGCGTGGAGTTAGCGTTGTACCAGGAAACACAGTCGCCAAGCGCTCCGTTTCAAACAACGTCAAATAAGCACCGCGATGTCCTTGTGGGCCAAGTGTAATCCACAGTCTTACGATGTGGGACAATAACTTCGGATCTGTCAAGATGGATATTGCCGGGACCCACGAGCCTAATCCCACCACGTCTCGCATCGGGAAAGCCAACAACGGCACATTGTCCAATTAACGTGTGTAGGTGTGTTAGTCTTGGATTTGCCATCTCCGACGACATGTTTCAGGCACCTGTTGCAACCCCCCTAGTTGAAGTAGTCGTCGGCATCACCTGCTACCCACAAAGCCTTGTCTTGTCCATACGGTCGACGACGTAGATGCATTTTCGAAAACTTGGAACGCCAGTACAAGCGTGGTTTCATGAGAAGAATATCCCTTCCTCAGTCCTCGTACACACTGGCTCTCGAATGAGGCCAACAACAACAACCTTCCAAGACTCGCTAGAAATGATGGTTGTGGCTTCGCCTGCGGGTGCCTGATCGCAAGGATGCTGATTCGTTGCTTATGTGCTGACCGCAGCAGGCCCTGGATCGCCTCCTGCATGTACTAATCAGCCGTTGTTAGCTTCGTGGCGGAGTTTGATGAAACTTGATAGTCAATTCGAGCTATACAACAACTTGGGAACCTTTTATCTCATTCTCGCCCACCGGCATCGAAACAATTGATGGTGCTCCCCAAGCCGACAGAGTCATGGACTCCGTGACCCAGCTCGAGGTCCAACCACGGTTGTACAAGAACCTGGCCCCAAATAAGAGGATTATCCGACTTCTGCGACTGCTGCCTGGCCGACCGGAAGAACCCAAAATACACTGCGAGTTGTACGAACGTTCCCTGTTGGATGCGGTGGGACGTTATAAAGCACTCTCCTATGTATGGGGGCGGGAATACGCGGACGGCGAGCGACTGGTGTATTGTAATGGTGTCAGTGTCCAGGTCACGCTGAACTTGTACTCGGCTCTCCACAGTCTAAGGGATGTCACGGCTGTCTCGACGATGTGGGTGGATTCCCTCTGCATCGACCAGTTGAACGAGAGGGAGCGCTCCCATCAGGTCGGAATTATGCGTGACATATATGCGTACAGCACGGAGGTAATCATTTGGCTCGGGACAGGCGGGCCAGAGACAACCAAGAGTGGCTGGGCCGACGTTCGGTTCTTCGGCGATGAAAGAGACATCCCAAAAATTGATTCCCACCTTGGAAAACTTTGGAAGGGACAGCTGGAGTTGCCGCACGACAGCCAGGATATCTTCGGGGCGTTCTGTGTTATTTCAATGTTGGCGCAGGGACTCCCTGCCTCCAAGATCTGGTATCTCAAGAACTTGAGCTATGCTGCACCGATAGTTCGTGGGATTATGGCGCTGCTGCTAGAGCCTTGGGTATGTATATCACTCTCTGAGGGCGGCGTGAGTATTACTGATGCGCCATGATTTTTCAGTGGAGCCGAATTTGGGTGGTCCAGGAGACTGTAGTGTCTACCCACGCCCTCATCTACTACAAAAACATTTCTATGCCGTGGCATGCTTTTTCCAGGGCGTCCTTGTGTTTTGTGTCAGGGAAATTCACCGAGCAACTTGGGTCTGCACCCTCTCAGACATATCGGCCCGCCTTGGCCCAGTTTCACCGACTGGTCGACGAGATTGACATGCCTAGAAGAGCCTGGAACCAATTCGAGCCCTCTCCACTGCTTCCGCTGCTAAGAAAGTTCCGCACCAGACATGCAAGTGACCAGCGAGACAAAGTTTTTGCCCTGATTGGTTTGGTCAGTATCTGGGGTCAAGACCAGCCCCTGAACCCTGATTACGAAAAAAGGCTGAGCAGAGTGTATTGGGAAACGGCGATGCACCTCATAAGAAGCTGCGGGTCCCTTTCTGTCCTTGCTGGCACCACTGTTAGTACAGCACAAATCAATGCCGGCTTCCCTACATGGTTGACGGACTGGAGCTATCGGCCGACTTCTAACGAGGCAGACCGGCTCAACAGCCACCGCTTTTACAATGCGTCTCAAGAAGCCATGGACGGTGTCAGTGTTCATGGTCAAACACTCCTTGAGACGAAAGGGTACTGTTGCGACACCATCGACATTGTACAAGGTTGCAGCGCTTCTCTGGGAGCAAATCTAGACGCATGGTTTTCGAATTGGGAGTCGTTCTTCTCTCAGCCTCGATACATACATGGAGGAACGATGCGAGACGCCTTCTGGAGAACGATGTGCGGCGATGTCATCTACGTTCCAGAGGCGAGGACTGAGCGGGACAAGTTCAGAAGAGCAAGAGCCTCAGACGTCGAGGCTTTCGAGCATTGGCGTCACGTCGACAAATCTGCGAACCGCCGAACCGCGATCATTGGCGGCACGTGGCAAGACTTGGTCAGCCCAGAGGAGCAGGCGGCTCATAAGATACGCAATGACTTCAAGCTGGCGGTTGATTGCGCCTCAAATGGGAGATACTTCTTCACCACGACGAGTGGACGATTGGGCACTGGTCCTCCAACTTTGAGACGAGGTGATTCCGTGTATATAATGCACGGCAGTAGGGTCCCGCTGATCCTGCGGAAGACACTCACGTCCAGGAAGTGTCGAGACAAGGTCGTGGAGAAACTGGTGCTCTCCACTAGGGAGGCAGAGGGCAAGAGGCGCAGGGCTGACCGGGAAGACGCGAAAGTTGCGGTAGATCGAGAAGCATCGAGGTTCTCAAGGTGCAGTGACACTCATGATGAGTGTTACAGACTGATTGGGGATGCCTATGTCCACGGGATCATGGATGGAATCAAGATCCGGGATGATGCCGGGCCGACACGGCTGAGGAAGGTCGAGACCGTGTATCTTGTTTGAGGATCAGGCATAACATACCAGTAAAATTGTGGCTCCAATCCAAATAGCCATAAAGGAAGCCCAAGAATTTTCAATTGGCCGTGAAGGGTCTTTCTGTGCCATTTTTGAGCTAATGACCGAGGGTCGCCCTATCCCCGATAACTGTGCAGAGTGGACTCAGCTTCTTATGCTAGGCAATACGGACACGCATCTGATGCTCTTTCCGTCTAGAATGCGAGAGCTTCTGCTATGAGGCGACCATCAATTCTGGACCTTGGTGTTGCTTGAGATGACCGGCCAAGACAGCTGTTGCGTTCAAGACAAATACAGTTGCTGCCTCGCCCACATCTGTGTACCCAGGTACCTACCTGCCCAGTACGGTATCAGAAGGCGCCTGCCCTGCTTCCTCCATCTCATCCATTTCGATCGTGACGACCGCGGACATACCAATTTCTCTCAGAACGCTTTCACTCACCGACAGTTCTGCAGGCTTGAGTGGCCAATCCTCCCACAGCCAGCTGCGCGACAGCCAACTTCCAGCCCATGCACTCAAAACTGCAGCCTGATTGAGTTTGCCCTCCTCGGTTCCCCTGCTTGCTTCAATACGGTCCTTCCCCAAGTATCCACACCTAGGTACGGCACTTACCCCACGCCCTCACTCGCGCCACAGCCTGAGGTTGGGAGCTTGCAGTACGTCCAACATCCCTGAACCACTGTTTGGTGGTGGTTCAGAAGCAACAAAGGCAAACGACCAAATCCAAAATTTCGTACGTCCAACTCGACGGTGATGCAACGCGCTTCACTTCACCCCCTCTGACTCTGACCAGCAAGTAGCTGCAGCGTCTGTACCTGTCAAGAACAGCAGCGCGCCTCCCCAAAGTCAGTTCAAATACCTTCCCACTCATAGGCGCGCCCAGCTGTGACAAACGATTACGACTTGTTTTCAAGAGGTACATTGAACTAACACATCCTTGCTCTAGTACCGCTTGGTACTCACAGCCCCAGCGCCCTTTGGTCACACCAGCATGGCCGACGACATTATCACAGAAGTGGCCGACACGGGCCAACAGCAGCTTGTCATGTCAGAGGGAAATACGGTGCGTTTTCTGTCAATGGCTGGCACCCGCCGCGGGGTCCCCATAATTGTGCTGTTTAATTTGCTGACAATGTTCTCGAACTGAAGAAGCCATTCGAATTTCTCAATCTCCCCCCGAGATCCGCAACGTGGTCTATTGGAAGTCTTTGGTCAACAAGCGCCTTCGTCACTTTTTCTTCCAACCACCGCTCACACGCGTGAACAAACAAATCCGTTCTGAGTCGCTGCCGCTGCTCTACGGCAACAACAACTTCATTCTTCGCATTCCTCCAGCCAGTTACCTCCGCAATTATGGAAGGCGACTCAGACGGCTTCGAAGGCGGTGGACAGCCCCATCGCCAGTTGCGCCAGTGTCGGCAACTTCCAGCTTTGCCTATGTCACGAAGCTGGACATTCGATTTGCTTTCAGCGAGGGGTGGTACCCGGGACGTCAGCTACGTATTTACGTCTACATGAGGAGTGAAGAATCGGACTACGCTCATCTGGCAGGGACCTGCACTCGCCTAGTGGGTCGACGTAAAAACCACTGGGAACATCGAGAGAAAATCGAGAGTATGTTCCGGGACCTCGTACGAGGCACGAGCATGGGACGTGTCTGGCAGAAGCGAAAAAGTTCGTTCGGCCTGGAGTGGCGAGACATGGAGTCGATGGTCAGAGTCTTGATGTTCTTCGCAAGAAGATGTCCTGCAGCCACTGAATGCATTGGGATGAGATGTGAGACACATCCAAGATGGTGAAATTTCGCCATTGACTCGATGGCAAGCTTGGATGCCAGCATGCTCCGCTGCTCAAGGCAGCAACGTGGCACGCTGATTGCGGGATGGAACGCCGGTTGGAGCTTCTTGTTGGATTAGACGTCGAAGGACAGCCAGGAACTACGAAGTCGGAAGAACATGCTGAGACAGGTTCGGGAACAATGAGTCTTCCTTATGACAAAGGGGGGAAGAGAGAGGCAGGAACGGTAACGATAGCTCATTGTGGGCTCATGGTGTTCTGCTTTCTACATATTCTTTTATCATTCCGGGTACACAGTCAGCCCCCCATTTCTCTTTAGTACCTCTGTTAGCGGGGGTTCTCTTTTTGTTTTGTGCTTTCTCGCCCTCTTTTCCCCCTTCAGTTTTGCACACACCTGTCTTCGCAATGGTGGTCTTGAATGCAAGCTGATCATTTCTCCAGCAGTTGGTTGCTCTGATTTCTCACGTCGAACGGGTCCTTGCTCAGAATTAGCTGGGCACATCTTCTGCTGATACATGCAACCACGTTAAGGCTGAGCATGCTGTCTATGACATCTTTGTGTTCATCCTTCTGCAATTCTGTTGACATGTCACCCTATCTGACGACAAATATCTCTACCATGGACTAGCAGAACGAATCAAAACTCTCCTAATACCAACTTGTGACTGTCTGAATACTGCATTCGTGGGGCAAAAATTCGGCCTGCCAATTGTAGGCATTTTCCGCACCACTGTTGCCTTCATATGAGATTGGCTCAAATGTTAATTTGGGTGCTGCAACCCCAGGTTCTCGAACCAGGTTCACCCTTTCAATGTAAACCCACCAATCTCCATGCCTCTGACCGACCAATCCTTGGCGCCCTTTCTCAAGTAGCGGGCCCCTTAATGCAAACCTCCCAGGCACTTTCTTAGCGCATGGAACTCTGCCATCTAGTCTTGACTCAATTGAGCACTCCCCTCTTCCCCCAGAACTAGAATGGGAAAGCTTGTCAGGGGTTAAGCTTCCTGGCGGACAAATTTACCACCCTGAACTCAGAGCTGCCACCACTAGCCCTTTTGTAGCATGTCCTTGACGTGAGGACATCTCAAAGAAGTAAGTACAAATTGTCCAAAAGCGATGGCAATCGGAAGCTTGAATGCCGGTAGTTGCCCTCGCTTAGGATGGTGCGCAGTTTTGTGGACGGATTTCGTCCTCACTGAGCTCAGGATGCACCAGGTGCGAGGTGGCGTGCGGCCCAAGAGAAGCAGACTTTGAAAGGTAAAGCCTATCGGACTATAAATCGAGTATTATAGAGGTCTTCCCTATAGGCGCGGCTCGTTTTCATCCCCCTTAAACTAACGCCAGCGTCACATCAATGACAGCATTGCGGTGCGTTTCCGAAACGGAAGAATTCATATATCTGTTGTCGGAGAGATGTCGCCCTGGTCCTTCACCTCCACCCGTCCATCCGCCATTTTAAAGCAACCCCAAATTCCCACCTACATATGCTTAACGACTGAATGAATAGCATTGTGGAAGTCGGATACGGAAGGTCCAACTCCGACAATGCTCCCATGAATCAGCTACGTAACGTAGTGACTGACATCAGTGGAGTCCAATACGTGTATCTCGGAGCCGGTATCCTGACTTTCTCAGAACGATAAATATCTGCCAAGCCCACCAAGCACGGTGGCGTGTTGTTCATGAGCTGTCTCCAGTCTTTTCTCAGCCCAACACATACTGTCACCTTTGACGATACTGCTTATCTGATCCTAAGCCTTTGTACTTGTTGTACTCATCGTCACAACCATGAAGTCTCTCTTGCTTGCCGTATTGCCCGTTGCCTCTGCAGCGGCCATTGAGCCTCGCCAGGGCGGCTACTTCAGCTTCGGAAACTACTTCTCGACCGGCGGCGTCTCGGCCAACACGTTTATTCGCCGGGCCACCACCACGCTCGTCTTGCCAGCTCTTAACAGCCCCCACGATGGAAATCTTGGCTTGTGGCCAGGTATGGGCACCAAGTTCGACAATGGAGCCGATGGCCACCTCGTCCAGGGTCTAGCAATCTCCACTGTTGGTTACGGGTGAGTTTCCATAACTTGGCTTATTGTGCGGCTGTCATGGCTCACACATCCAGATCTCCTTGCAACCTTGCTGCCAACGAGGTCAAGTGGTGCGTCGTTGCAAGCACGTATGACGGTACGGCCCACATTTATCTCCCTCGGAGCTCATGAGATTCTCATCCATCCTTAGGAAATCAGCACGACGGTACCCCTTACAAGGCCAACCCGGGCGATCGCGTCACATACGACTGTGAGTTTCCCTAGTAACTCCCTGAGAAGATATCGGACCACTCACATCTTAGCAGACTTGGTCAACGGAGCGAACATTGACCAGACGGTTTCGGTCAACGGACAGGTCGTTTCGACTCTGTCCTGGCGTACGTAAATCCTTCACCAGCTTCGGAAACCGTGGTACTGACTCTTCTTCACAACCAGCGAGCGGCAAGGGCGCAGGCTGGGGCACAGGTAAGTCGGCTTCAGGTCACATGTAAAACAATCCGGAATCTGCCCGCTGATCATCTCTATTACTATAGCAATGGAATGCCAGGCGGCGAAGTGTGGAACCGTCCCTGAGCACCACTACTACAACACGACGATCCTCATGGACGGCTCTGATCCCAACTACAAGAACACTGTCGGGACCAACGGTGCCAGTGGCAGTCTGGTCACCAGTGACGGTGGCAAGACCTGGACCGCTGCTGACATCAAGATCAACCAGTACACCTACGTTTGAGTGAGGTTGTAGGATGCCCAGGAGTTATAGCGATCAAGGAATTTCTGTCCCTCTCTTTGGCAGAAAATTGTGTATAAGGCACTCAAGATGGGGACTAGCTGTATATAGGAAACCAATGTATATCTTTGAGTACAACCTGTGAGATCTAAGTGTCAGTGATGTGCTGCCGTAACTGCCCTTCAATTGCCACACGGATTCTCGAAACTGCTCTCAAGTGCTAGTATACGAGTTCCTTTGGCTCGGTACTTCTGGCTCGCATCTGATTTCCACCCCAAACCTTCTATGTCCAGCTTTCTGGCAATCTTATCGGGGTAATGTCTGTGGTTTGCAATCCAGCTTTTAAATCAAGCGCCGCTGAGGACACAATTTCTTAGTACTGAGACCTTATCATCTGGGACAATACGTATCTTGTACATGAAATTATATTTTTGGCCAGTAGTCCGCTTGATGTCGTCGAGTTTGGGGCGTTGTACCGGGCTACAAACCCCGGCTCTGCTCCAGTAAAGTATAAGGACCGATGAAACTCAAGCTTCAATGTTGGATCCCGGCGCAAAGGCTTGACTGCAGAATAGCTACCCTACGCCGATTCAAGAACAATGCTAAGAGCGTAACCGCATGGAGCCGCATGCGCCAACCCCGCCCGGCAATCTGATAACAACCGTGTTTTAGATATCTACTAAACTCGTCCATCTGTCATTCAGATTCGCCTTTGCCACTAAGTGAGGCTTCCGGGCAGCTGTCCATCTTATTAACAGAGACTTCTAAGACATCAGTCAGTCCATGGTCTGCGATTCCATCCACCCACAAAATTAGAATCTGCGACAGGCTTACTCCATGGCATCCCCAATCTTCACACTCGCCTTCGCCCTCCTCTCCATCCTAATCACCTACCTCTACCTCCTTCATCCCATCCTCATATCCCCCCTACGCAAAATCCCCCCAGCCCACTGGACCGCCCCCATCTCCCCCCTCTGGATCCTCTACACCCGCCGGCGCCGCAACGAAAACGCCACCATTCTCGCCTTGCACCAGCGGCTAGGCCCCCTAGTCCGCCTCGGCCCAAACGAGATCTCAGTGAACTGCGTCGACGGCGGGATCCGCACCATCTACGGCGGCGGGTTCGAAAAGGGAGACTGGTACGCCGTGTTCAACAACTACGGCAAGGACAACATCTTCTCGTCGCTGCGGCACGGGGAACACAGCGCGCGCAAGCGCATGCTGAGTAACGTGTACGCCAAGTCTACCATCCAGTCGAGCGCGGCGCTGCACGGCATCACCGAGGCCCTGCTGTGCGACCGGATGCTTCCCAGGTTGTACGACAGCAGCAGCAGAGCTGGAGAAGCTGTCGAGGCGTACGAGCTCTTTTCGGGCGTGGCGATGGACGTCATCACGGGGTACTGTTTTGGGCTGGGGCAGGGGAGCAATTTCATCCTGGACCCGGGTCGCTGCAAGGCTTGGGTTGTTGACTACAAGGCGCGGCAGGAATATATCTTCTGGCCGCAGGAGATGCCCCGGCTCACTGCCTTTGCAAAGGCCCTGGGGCTGAGGCACTGGCTGGTGCCGAGATGGGTCGACGTTGCAAACGACAACATCGCGTCTTGGGTCTTGGGGCTATGCGATAAGGCGGAGGCAGTTTATGGTGCCAGGGATAAGGCCGATGCGAGGGACAGGGCGACGGTGTTCAACCAGCTGCGGAGTATGCTCAAGAAGTCGAGGGGACGGGACGCCGACTCCCCGCTGGCGGTGGACGAGAGACTCGAGATAGCATCCGAGCTCCTCGACCAGGTCCTCGCCGGGTTTGACACAACGGGCATCACGATGACGTACCTGGCATGGCAGCTGTCCAAGCCCGAGAACAAGGGCGTCCAGAGGGCGCTGCGGGAGGAGCTTAGAGCAAGTGGAGCGATGTATAGTAGTGCGGCCACGAACGACGAGGAAGGCGAAGTGACAGGCAGGTGTCCCGACTTCAAGAGCCTCGACAGCCTGCCCCTGCTGCACGCCGTCGTGATGGAGTCCCTTCGGCTACACGCCGCGATCCCAGGGTGCCAGCCGCGGATGACTCCCCACGGCGCAGAACTGGGGCCATCCGCGGAGGACTGGAGCGTGCAGGGACTGCCTGCGAACGTGCGTGTCAACTCGTACGCGTACACGCTGCACCTAAACGCTGATGTGTATCCCGAGCCCGAGAAGTGGGACCCGCAGCGGTGGCTCGATGCTCGCGGCGAGGTCGACGGTGGCGGGGAGAAGGCGCGGTGGTTCTGGGCGTTTGGGAGTGGAGGGCGGATGTGCATTGGGTCCCACCTGGCTATGATGGATATGAAGAGTATCGTGGCTGCGATATGGGGGAATTTTGAGACTGGGATTGTGGATGATTCTGGGATGATACCGAAGGGGGGATACACCTGTGAGCCTTTGGGGTCGCCTGAGGGGAACTGTTTGTTGCTGAGCTTCACACCAGTGGATGAGGTTGTGGCATCTTAATGTGTGATGCGGGTGCAAGCAGCAACATGAATGCAGTCGAGTACTCATCAAATTGGGGTATCTTAAAACGCTATACAACACACCATCCCCAGAACTGGCTCTCACCACGGAGAACCCTTCTCACTTCCCGACACGCTCGCGCATACCCTTAGTACGCAGGGTAAGCTTGCCAAAGTCCTCCTCAAAAGGCATGCCAACATCAGAGATCTCAGGGACCTTCGAGTCGTCCTCCCTGGCAGCCTGACCACGCAGCTCCTTCATCTTCCTCTTCGCCTCGTCTCCCGCCGACCGTCCACCAGCAGGCAAGTCGCTGTCCACACTCCCGCGGCGGCTGGACATGACACTGCCTGCGTCGTCTGCCACATTGACTCCCCTGCTCCTCATGATGCCCGCGCGAAGACCCCTGACGCCGCCCTTCGTCCGCTCGGGGAGCTCGTCGTTGCCAGCGCTGCAGACGTACAACAGGTACTTGAGGTTCGGCAGCGTGTGGCGGATGTCCATGACCTTGAGCCCCTGGGCGGCGCAGAGGGTCTCGATGTTCTTGTTGAGGATGAACCAGCCGTAGTCGAAGCGGAACTGCGCCGCCGAGCCGCCCCGGGGCAGGTACAGCGGGAAGTCGCGGGTCGAGTCCTGGATGATAGAGATGTCGTCCGTGATGTAGCTGCGGCTGCCGCAGTATGTGATGGGGTACGGGAGCGGGACACCGAGGTAGAATTGTAGATGGTGCGTCAGCAGGGCGACATGACCCAAAGCCGCGGACAGCGCGTCCTCGTCTGCCCCGCTCACAACTGCGCTTCCATAGTCCTCAGCGTTAGGCAGGGAGATACCGAGGATCTGGAACTGCAAGGGCTTTCCATTGGGCACGGGCTCGATCCTGAAAATGGTGTTTAGGTCCTCGCATATGCGGCGCCGCTGCCCGCGGATATCGTCCGTCACCTTGGTGGACCGTTCCTTGTCCGCGAAGAGCTTGTCCAGCGCGCTTTCCATGTCTTGGTCGGTCTTCTCCATAAGCGACCTCCCCTGAGCCATTTTGTCGCGACGGCTGGCGATGGACGCCTGCAACTTCTCCACCTGCTCCTTAGAGTTCTTGACCGCCTTCTGCTCCGTAGATACGTACTTCTCAACTAGGTTCAACCTTTGCCCCGCTTGCTCAAGTTCTGTTCGCTCATCGCGGTTCTCGGAGATCATGTCATTGATCTGCTGCTTGAGCGTCTCCTGGGTGACAAGTGCATCTTGTATGGAGCGCTCGAGGGTCGACAGTCGCATGAGGGCATTGTAAGAGGAAGTCGGCTGCGGCTGGCCCTGCCGGGGAGGAAAGGACTTTTGCGGTAGCTCGAGGGTGTAAATGCCATCGGTCAGGTGGAAGACGAGACAATTGGGCGGGAAATGGGTCCCAATCGTGCTTCCGAGGAAGTTGAGCGTGCGCAGATCCACGAGCTCTTCGAGGTGCAGCGACCACGTCCCATGCCGCTTCGCCCAGACCTTGACCGTCACCTGAGGTAGCCGTAGAGTTGGCGAGTACACATCTTGGGACAGCTCGAAGAATCGGAAATCGAAGTTCTGTAAGGCGCAACGTCAGCACTTGCGGCGACCTCTCCTCTCCAAGCCATTGGATCCGGCCACGCAGACCGTGACATCACAGTTTGTCTTCCGGGGCGCATGCATACCACGGATCGTTCGACAAGCTCGCTGATATATATAGGCTCCTCCTCGTCCTCAGCATGCAGGGTAAAGAACGAATCAGCCACCCGGCCCTCAATGGTGAGCTCAAGCCTCCTCTGCCGCGTGACGGGGCTCGCGCTGCCCAGGTTGGTGCTCCTCCTACGGGCGGTGGACGGGCGCAGGCTCTCTGTCGAGGCAGAGTGGTGCAGGCCGGCGTGCTCGCGGAGGGAGGCGACCTTGTCGGGGGAGTGCTTAACCGCCGAGTCGTCGGCCGTCTTGCCCCTGGGGCGGTCGAAGCTCAGGTTCCGCAGGTAGATGCCGCGCAGGTGGCGGAGCCGCCGGTTCTGGGGCAGCAGGAGCGGTCGGGTCGTTTCTGCCATTGCCGAGGCGGGGAGGGGACGGAAGCTGCGGGCTGGCAGCAGCTTCGAGCAGCGAGGAACATCTACGGCGAATTGATGCAGCGACGCGACGCGGATGTGGATGTGGATTGGACGGGGAGGGTCACAGCATCACGGGCCCGGCAGCTGTCAGTTGTCGTCACTCACTGCGGTGGGTGGCCCAGGAGGGAGCTCCCTGGGGCTGCTTGCCAATTCGGTAAAGCATTGGAGCTCCAGTTCCTGCGGGGGGAGCTCAGAGGAGCTAGCCCCTGGAGAGCTCTAGCGTCTGACCGTCACGTGTGGGTCCGCCTGCTGCGTGGCCAGGCCTGTGGACCTACCGCTTTCAGGCGCCCTACCCTGCCTGCCCTTGGGCCTGAGTTCGCATGAAGCTGTATTCACCTGAGTGGAGCCCAAGCATCCCCCGCCAGTCATCATTCATTATCTGGCATGTCTTTTCGGTTGTGTTCTCTCAAATGTTGTTATATACTGATAATTTATTTACATTTTTACATGTTTTGTACATTTCTCAAATGATCCTCTCCCGTTCCCTTTGTCGTTAACTGACCTGCATCTGACAGGTGATCCCAATGCACTGCTGGTGTGACCATTCCTGCCCAACACATGCCACCTCAGCCTGTGACGACAAGTGTGGTACGTGGCCAGCTCAACAATTGGATGTCCGTCAGCGAGCAGGATTCGAGCAGCGGCCGTTGTTCCGAGGCATGCTCCTCGGACTCGTAGCTCAACAGTGCTCTCGAAACATCACGTCGAGACTCATCCCAACTACCACACTTAGAATGTCGGTGATTCACTCAGTCGAAAAAGCCTAGTATTCAGACGCGTCGCGCACTTCGATACCGGTAATATCGCTAGACCGTGATGCGGGCTTGGTGGCGCTTCAGGGCTGGGTCTAGCTCGCCCTCGAGTGGCAGCTGGAACCGCATGTGGCGTGTAAGACTGTCGCCGCCAATTTGGTGACCGACCGTTGGACCGCATCTTTGTACCTCATGAAAAAATTTGAAAATCGGCTGCAGGGCTGGTTGTAAATCACCCGGGCTCTGTTGGTTGAGGCCTTTTCGACATACGTATCTTCTTGCGCACCCTGCCCTCTCGGCACTCGCGCTGGCCTCGTCGTTGTATCCTCTCGGTCCTAAAGGGTCATTAGCACAAAAAAGATGAAAGCCCATTGATCTGTCGCAACTTACTTGATACGAGCTGCAATCCTGATCTCCTGGAGGTGCGGGTCGTCCTCCACATTGTCGCCGCTGTTGACCTCCAGCTCGACCCGGAAAGGCGAGCTCGAGTGCTTGGTATTGGCGGCGGCGGCAGCAGCAGCAGCACCCTCCCCGGCGTCTTTCATAAGAATATCCTCATGCTGTCCACGGTTCTGCGCATATGTCCCGTATGCAAATTGTGCTGGTTGGCGAGAAGATGATGTTGCGTGCCCGTCGATGGGCCACTTGTTGGAGAAGAGGTGCTCATCCCCGCGCATCATGAATGCGATGCGCTCGTGTCGCTGCTGCTCGTGGCAGAAGACCTCGAGGGGGGTCTCGGGCTTTTTTACTGCCGACTTTTGGGTGCAGGCCATGACACCCAACAACCCTCCCGACAACGTGACGGGCAGGTGGCTGGATCATCAGGTCAGCGTCGTGTAACGCGAACAGCGGTCTTTTTGTGACCTGATGGGGCAATACGGGTGGGTTGCTCTCGGGCTTACCGCCAATCCTTATCCTGGCCTGCCTGGGCGATCTCGTTCTCGCTCTCCCCATTCTCATCCAGCCTGGTGGGCTCGACTTCGCGCCGGGCGGCGCCGGGTGCGGCGCCTCGCCGCCCTGTCTCAGTGCTCCGGTCACCCATCGCTCGCACAGCGTTGTCCCCCGGAATTAATCGCGCAGGACGGGACGCAGTGTCGAGGAGAGAATGACTGGAGCGGAACGGCTGCCTGTTGCTGCAGTTTCCACGAGAGAGCTGAGGCTGTCAGAGTCTCACCGCGTCTGCATGTGGGTCATTCTCCGCACGACCACAGGAGAAAAGCTGAGCGGGAGTCAAGAGAAGAGGACCCGACGCTCTGGGTGCACCAATGTCTCTGTTTTGGGCGGGGCCTGGTCGAAAAAGGGCGATCCTCGAGTCGGGAGCAACACAGACACACACGACAATCAGCTTACGGGGTGGGGGGAGGATTTGGGTAGCGGGACCCGACAGTCTGGGTCGGCCTGCATGCAAGTTCGATGCAGGTAAGATCAATGGTTATGTGATCAGCCTGCGTCTCCCAGATTGGCTCGAGCGGTGGCGGCGCAGCAAGCTGAGCTGAAAAAAGAAGCATGGAAGAGAGAGAGAGAAAAGACAGCGCAAAGAAAGAGGATCAAAACCCGACAGACAGGGCCGCCGAGACATTCAAGCCTACAGCAGTCCACAGTCCATGCTGGTGCCCATGCCGCATTTCCCGGCTGGCGTCACAGCCTGTGGATAGTGTCTTGGTCTTCTACACGCCATGTAACGCTGTGTCTTCCTGCCGGACCCAGGCCAATGGGTGCTGCCGCTGCGGGCTGTTCCCACCGCCTCAGGCCTGCATCGACCTCTGCTTTCTTTTGCCTTGGCCCTCCCAGTCCCTGTGCTCGGTACTGTGAGTGTGGGCCGATGGCTGCGTTTCGTTTCTGCAGCCTGCGAGAATGCGGCGCGGGTGTGTGAGTGCGCTGGCCCGCTGTCCAGGCGCTATACCCGCGCGTCGCCTGTTGCGGACTGTCTCGCTACGGGGAAAATTGAACAAAGAAAGTATAGTGGCTCTAGATCCCACCTGCTGCGCTAGATCAGCACCCCACGAGGCGGCCGGGACGCGGGATGGCCCAGTGGCCCTGCGCTGTGACAGCATGGGTGCGTGTCACTGCGTGATCATCACTCGTTTCCATCACTTGCTCACCTGTCTGATGCATGGGCGAGATCCTCCTGCACAGGCTGCATCTCGGCGAATGCGCGTCTGGCCAATCGACCCCGTATCGCCTCCGGTCTGTTCGCTGGCCATGCAAGCAAAACAGGCAGGTCGTGTTGCCCGTGTTATCTGGAAACGATATTCCAAATCCGCCCCTTAATACGATACCCAGACACTTATGTCACAACTAGCTGCATTTTTGTTGTTTTTTCAAAATAAATTTGACTTTCGGGCCTTTCCCCGACACCACTTGCATGGGTTCGCTTATTCCCAGCAAAGCCCGTTCCCCGGCCGAGGTCCAATATCTGTTCCCCTTTATCTCAGGAGAAGCAACATCAACAGACGCTAATGATATATCAATGATGGGTTGAAATATGGAACAGTCGAAAAAAGTACGAGGAGATCCTCCAATAATGAAGCGTGCATTCAGTCATCACCCGTCCACCGATCCGACCCCTTTTACGTGGCTGAAAGTTCCGCCTCGGTCAGCAGCCTCGAAATGGCCTCGATATCCGCCGCCGTCGCGTTCCTCTGATCAGCAGTGCCGTAATACTCAGCAGTCTGGATGACCCTCACACCCGGGTTGGGCGCGATCACATCCGTCGGCCCACGGTGCGCCCTGCCCAGACCACCACCGGGCAACGTGTCCAGCTTCGGGAAATAAGGCGCCTCATTGTCGGTGAGCTGGATGTTCTTGCACGTCTCGAACTGCACCCTCTCGAAATCCCGGAAGAAGCCATCATAGCTCGCATCCATCGCCTGCGCAAGCGACACGAACGCCGTGCCGTCGCCCGGGTCCAGCTGGCCCCAGGGGTCCCTGCACCGGTCACCCTCGCACGACTTGGTCACCATGAGCAGCGCGTTCAGCCGGTTGGCGACCTGCCTCGCCGCCTCGGACACGGAAGACGAGCTGGTGTTGCGCACGAGGTTGGTCAGCTCGTACGGGTCGGCCGTGACGTTGTACAGCTCCGTCTCGCCGTTGCACCACACCGCGTACGCCCAGTTCTGCTCCTCGCCGATGGTTCGGATCGTCTTGTACGTGTTGTTGTAGAAGGGCGCGCCGAGCGACGCCGCGCTGGGCGCCTCGATACCCACCAGGCCCCAGTACTCCACGTTGATGCTCTCCTTGCCGTTACCCTTGCCCTTGCCTGTGTCATTGTACGAGTTGGGCGCGTGCCACTGCTCCAGGAGCGAGCGGCCGTCGAAGAATTCGGGCCACTTGGACTTGTCGAGGCCTGCGATCTCGAGGAAGGTCGGTGCGAGATCGAGGTGGAGGCCTGGGGTGGTCGATGTCACGCCTTCTGGGACGCCGGGGCCGCGCACCACGAAGGGAATGTTGACGTCTTCGTTGTAGAAGAGTGACTTGCCGCCTGGTACGCGATGTTGGCCGAGGTGGTAGCCATTGTCTGATGTGTAGATGACTGCAACTGTGTTAGATGCGAACAGTTGTGGGAGCTTCGCGAAGGCAAAAGACTTACTGTAGGTGTTGTTGAGGACTCCCTTCTCTTCAAGCATGTTGATGACATCCTCAACAATCTCGTCTACGCCCTGCAGGGCTTGCAGCCGCGATCTGTACACGAAGTCCGCGAAGTTGATAGCTGACTCGTTCATGGGCGACAGCCACTTGACCCATCCGGACTTCCCATCTTGGTACTCATCCGCCGGGTTGAAGTTGGGAGGATGAGGCGCTGTGACATCCGTGAACTGGTTGAAGTGTCGCTTCTGCGGGATCGGCCTGCAAAATTGATGTCAGTCTGTGAATAGGTCTAAGAATAGTTTAAGGACAACTCATGCCTGTGTGAAGGTCCCTTTTGCTGGAAGGCAATGTGAGGCGTGAATGGCGTGATTCCCAGGAAGAACGGTTCAGAATTGTTGGTGAGATAGTCCAAGCGATCAAGCCTGGAGTATGTTAGAAATCATCATGAATAGACTTCCTCTCAGGGAATTCGATACTTACGCCTTGATCCGTGTGATGTCAGTCTGGTGCCATCCGGGGTAATACGTTGGGCGTTCGCCGTTCTTAGAGAACACAGGAACGTTGTAGCTATTTGATTCTTTGTCAGCAATCTCGGAACTATACCGACTGAAAAACTGCTGGACAAAGGCTCGGATAGGAACAAATAGTCCGTGATACGAGGCTTGTTGCATTGTCTGGGTGTTCGATATCGAGTCACAACATACTCATCAATATAGGGTTCCAGCTAGCAACTAGTTAGCAACGGGTAAAGCCTCATGCACGACTTGCTGCATGCAGAAGCGGTGAACTTACCACACAGTCAGCGTGGTCCCACCCTTTTAACGTGACATTGTAATTAGAGATTCCATATCCGTTCATTATTTTACCGACATCTATAATCAAATTGGCGGTTAGTCACCTCTTTCCCCGCCTGTAGACACCATCAAATCATTGCACACTTACACTCCGTCCTGTACCCTGCCTCTTTGAGCCAGTGCGGCAGATAGTTCTCATCTTGGCCCGAGAGAACCCATTTGTTGTATGCGCCACTGCAAATTGCTTAGTATATTTCCCCAACAAAACTACTTGACGAGGAACGCCACTTACCCTGGCTTAACCACGTTCGTGATATTCGTATTGTGCACCTGCTGCCCTCGGAGCAAGGATGACCGGCTCGGGCAGCAAAGAGCCTGCGTGGTATAGTGATTGCTGAACTCGACACCCTTGCCGATCAGCTCCCTCTGTACCACAGGCATATAGTCCAAGGACCCTAGCCGCTTGTCCTGGTCATCCGTCATGATGAACACAATGTTGGGGCCCGAGGCAGTCTGGGCATGACCCCCTCGCGTCAACAGGCCGGCCAACAAGCCCACGGCCAAGATGATAGATGCAGACATTATGATTATAATGATCCAAGCCTTTTTAGACAAGGACTTGCGATTACCGGAGGCAGAAGGTTCCTTCGGAGGCGCAATCTCCTGTGACGAGCTGTCTTGGGGACCGGAGTCGTTGGGCTGTGCTGCTGCGTCCTCTTCTGCCGAGGGGCTTGCGGACCTGACTGGTTCTGTCGACGCCGCCGCTGCTGGCTTGCCCCTCGAGAAGAAGCCAGAGAACGTGCCATAGCCGTTCTTAAATGCTTTGCCCGCCTCCATCTTTTTGGCGTGCGGGCTTGGCTTCGCCGTATCGTAGTAGTGGTGCACCCCGGGTGATCTCCTTTCGATATTGCCCTGCCGGCCGTGCTCTGCTGCCGAATGCTAGCTTATTGCGCGGCTTGACGTGAGGAGTGTAGCACGCAATTCTGCAGGTTCGTGACGATGGTAGTGTAGGGTCAAAAAACATCGACGCGCACAGGTGAACTCAAGCCACATCAGAGTTCAGGGTGGATATTCAGCTGTGGACCCTGAAGATAGTCAGGGGACCGGGAGATCGACAATGATGCCCCCGGTCAGGGTTCCCTTCGTTGGCTATACTCGAGACGCTTGTCTGACTACGCGGTCTTCTGGCCTATGATTTGTGGCTTACGGAATTAACACATGCCCCTATAGCCGCCCATGATTTGATGCTGAACCAGCCCTTGCCTTGCGGCTCGTTTTGTGTTTCGAGATCGTTGAAAATTCAGATGTGCCCAGCCCGTCGGCCCTATCACTTACACTGGCAGGCTCCCGAGCCACATATGCACGACATCGTTGATCCAGAGCGCATCGCGTGAAGCGGTCAGCCAGGGAGCCACACTGCAATATCGAGCAGCAAGCACGCAAGTCCCTGGCAGGTTGACGTTCTGGCCTGTTTAACATTGTTTCACCGACTTTGGGCTCATATCTGTTATTCAACGCCTACAGCAGCTGGTGTCATCCTGGGCACGTCATCCAGGTCAGGCCGGCATTCGACGTAGGGATCGACACAACCCCCGCTGCCGTTGGCGGGGAAATGACATGGTTTGTAGCGAGTCAAACATACGCGAGAGAGACCGACTTCCAGCGTTTTTCCGGGGGGATGTGGGGTGTAATTGGGTACCCGTAGAACAAAAACCTGCTGTGCACGAAATAGATTCGAACGGGGATGCGGGTGTCGGCCAAGGTATCGCCGAAGAATCCCGGTGCCTGTACGACCCAGCCGCCAAGTCATCTCGAGTCTCTGGTGCATGAACCGGGAAGACTACCCAGGCTTTTGGTCTTCGCCGTCCCTCGTGTTGACTGCCATCCTCTTAAGAAGTCTACAATGATAGCAGTTTGTCGTCACGTAGCATTCTCAGCATATGGTTTACTGTTTCTAAGCACAACCAAAATCATATTTTAACGTTACTCTTAGTACAATTCAATCAAGGCGAGCGTTGGGCCAAATCAATTACTTCCCATTTACGTGTGGCCGGAAATTGGCAAAGGCTCTGAATGCTCTGGCTGACGAAGCCGTTCTAGTGCACATTTGTGAGCCGCGCTGGTCTTGAGTCGCCCAAAATTCGAAACATTTGCGCAAACACGCGGCGTCTACCAGGACACGACGAAGCGAGAGCCTTATGTACTTAAGTAGTCATACCAAAAATGTCTCATTTCACCGCTATGAAACTTAGTCTCAAATACTATCCTACTAAAGCTAGACACAAAAGCTGGAGCATTCAGTAACTATGTCGACTCGCCAACGCATCAGTGCAGCCCCTGAACCTGGCCGATGACGGTGTCGATGAGGTTTTCCGCGATCATTGCACCAGGCCAGCTGAACCAGGTCTTGGAGGTGCACAATCCTGTGTAGATATCCACAGCCTCAGAGAAGGTCCCATCAAATTGGGCCGAGTCCCGAATCTGCCTCCACGCCTTCTCTTCTCGCCCGTAATCTCCAACCATCTGTGCAAACTTCCACTCTTGGAAGAACCCAAGAGTCCACGGGCCAGGGCTGTGGTCGCTCCCGAGACCATGGAATGGCTCGGTCCCAGTTCCCTTGTAGCCGCTGTTGAAACCTGCCGACGGGGGTCCTGGCGTAAATGCCCAGAACATGGTACGCTCCCATACTCCCCTTAGATATTGCTCTTCGCCTTGGTCGCCTCTGTCGCTCTGCAGGAAGCCCCACTCTTGGGCGTACAATGTCGGCAGGTCGTTGCCGTCGTGATAGTGACGAAACCGCATTGGATCCTCCGGACTTTCGAAGGGGTTAAATGCATACGCGAGCATGGTATTTTCTCTTGTTTGGCCACTGCGATCTGTGACCACGTGTCGGGTGATGAAGTTCCTCAGGATACTCTTTTTGATCACGGCGGCGAGACTAGTGAGACTGTTGCTGGTCACTGCCGCTGGCACAAGTTGAGAAGGATTTGATACCAGTTCAGGGAACAGTAAATGTCGGAATCCTCGACGCGAGAGAAGGCTACCGAGTTTGCGAAGTGTGTGCCAGAGCAAGATGTTGCTTGACAGAAGGAAATTGTATTGCTCCAGATCATCGTCGGCTGGAGTCTCGTCTGAAGCGAAAAGATTCGTCCCGATGTCTTGCCGAGACAAGAGGTCCAGAAGGATGTTTCTGAAAGATTCGGTCGTCAGGATGGACTCGACAATGCCTCTGGTTTGAGGCTCGTTCTCGTAGCATTCGAAATATTCGCAGAGTTCTAGGAATGGATAACACTGCGTATCTAGTTGATACACTTCTCCATCTTTAGGCAGGCCGTTGACCAGATACGAGCGTCGCCAAAAGTGGCGCACCATACCGTCAATCTCGATGCTTGTAATAGCCGTCTTGAAAAGCCAGATAAGGTGGTTTGTCAGTGCTTGGCGGATTTTCTCTTCATATTGCCTTGCCAGATCGTTGTCGTTCGGCAGCAACCATGCCAATCTTTGCCCATCGAGCTTCATCAAGAGCCTCATTTGCCAGTAATTATCCCGAGGCCAACCGAGATTCAAAGCAAAGTGGTCTGCGATACAACAAGTCCCATTGCCCTGAGGCCCTGATAGCGGTACGCAGCAGCAACCGAGGATGTAGTTGACGTTGGTCCAGAAGATCGTGCTCTCTGTTGTTTCGGCAAGGTCCCAATTGAAGCCGTTGAGCTCATGAAAATGGCGATTCAGGATCTCTCCTGGATGAGACAGTCCATCTTGATGAGAAAATAGTTCATCATCGCCAACTTCATCTGCGCTAGCCACTCCCGCGAAAGAGTCAAACCGGCATCCGAGAGAGTCGTTACCTGGACGAAAAGAAACGACGAGCTTCAGAGTCTGTCGAGGACCGAGCATTATGTCTTGGATCGGTCTTCTGTTCGACCTGGACGGCGGATACTGCTGCACACCTGGAGCGGGAAAAAGCAAATTGTCCACCTCAATGGGCTGTTGGGTTGTCTCGTTGCAGAATATGGTGTGGACCAGCATCCAGCCTCCGAGACTTTGGTTCCAAACCCCAAGCACTCCAGCACCGCTTTTACCTGGAAAGAATTCGAGCTCGTTTAGAGGGTCAGGCATATCGACAGCACCTCGATCGGTGAGTTGCCCATATCCAGCTCTGGACACGGCGAATTCCAAATCAAGTGTGAGCGGGACTATTTGCTCCACGCCGGTAATATTCGTGACCTTGCTCCCGTGGGTTATGGTCCCGTCATCGTCGACTTTCAAGACAGTCTGTACAAATAATGTGTCGCTGCATGCCTGGTACTCGAATTGCGCTTGGCTACCGATGCTGTCCCGGACATGTCTTACCACTACCGGGCCCGTGGGCCCCCCGAAGTCGAGACCGAGTCCATTTCCATGCTGCATCAGCAGTTTCTCAGGTCTCTTGCGGAACTCCCGAACATAGTTTGGGTTGGTACGTTCACGGTGGTCAAATTGATCCCACGGGGCGGCTACCATGATCCCATACTTGCTTCCGGCATCCAAGGGCGAGCTGATCTGGTAGATCTGGCCGAGTGGATTGGCAGATACTGTTACGCCATTGGCTCCAATGTCAACCGTCTTAAGGGGCCATTGACCTGGCTGGAATGTTCGCTTTCTGAGCTGATCATTGGCCGGATTGGACATTTTGTGGACGTAACCAAGTAAATATTCCCAATAATTGTTTAACAAATTTCTCAAGAATTTGGTTGCTTACTGAGCTTCTAGAGAATGGAGACAAGCCGGCAAGCTCTGAAAGTGGAACCTTAAGACTATATTTAAATAGGGCCATAGAGCCTCAGTCACACGCATGCGCGAGTTATTGCGGCCCGATATCAACAACCTCGATAACATATTCTTTATTCAGTGTCAGCCTCCAAAGTGAACAACACACATTTACTTGACCGTGACCAAATCTCGCAAGTGACAATAGCTGCTCTTTGTGGAAACTACTATCAAAATGCGTACGTGGACACAACAACTGCTTTGTACCACAGTGGTACCAACGTCCTGTAGTGAATCAGCAACGGCCAATTGTAGCCTGACAAAGCCGACGACTGAGAACAAAGAAAGATGGGTGATGTCAGCATACATTGTCATGGGACATTGCAATTGGCGTTCAAGTAAGGTGTACTCCAGCAACCAACACGCACTAGTGGCGTCCTTCAGAATATAATTTTCGTTGGCTTTCGGCTTCGGAATTACATGGAGATGCAAACTCTTGCCACCTATCTCTAGTAGTCGTTACACCATATCTTGCTGATATCGTTTTGACTTTTGCGGCTGAATGATCGTGCACCTGCAAGGAGGTCAGGTGGACCAAAGGACCAGGGTGTAAATGTCTCGTGTCCTGGACCAGAGCCAGCGTAACGGAACTTCTTCGGAGTGCGTGCTTCAGTGGGAAAGAGCAAGACTTTTGGCCGGTGCTCCTTTGTGGGTTTAGATTTATAAGGGGAGCATTTCAAGACAATTTTGGTTTCTGCCGTCTTACAGCTCCTATGGCTTTCTAGTCAACGGCGCTTTCAAGCTGTCTTATGCCATTCTAGCTAGTCTTATATACATAGCTAACACTAGGTTTTAACCGTATATTTTAGGCTGATTCACATGTCATATCCACTATCATTGGCATTGCACTTTCATTTTATTTCAGTCTTTAGAAAAATGCTGTGTTATTGCGTGTCTACTACATGAAGTGACTATTGCTGTTGTGTGTGTGCAGATGATAAACGAAACTAAAAAGTCTGAGATTCTTCAAGTTTGATATATTTCAACACGCGGATGGCAATTGTGCAATTCATGAATGTGTTTGACTTGATTAAGCTAATAATTATTTTCATTTTTCCAAACTATTACTGGTGGCCATATTCGAGAAAATGCTCGTAGTAAATCAAGAAGAGAAAGTGGGGTGTAACAACCATAGTGAAGCATACCAGCCATGCGCCAACTCCGGAACCCTTTTTAAAGACAATACATGGCAGGACAATGGAATACCCGAATGTGAATACACCTTTCCTAAACCGCAACGGGCTTCGAGCTTGGGGGCTCCTCCTCCTCCATCATGGGCTGCAAGCTTGTCGGCGTCATGGGCGTCATGGGTCCGACTTGAGAAAGCGGGCGCTTCGAGCTTCCTCCCCAGGAAAATGAGAAACTGGGAACGGTGGGGCTAGAGCTGGCGCTCTTTTCCTCCTCACTGCCACCCGATGACACGGACAGGTTGCGGAACTTGGCGAGGGCAGCGCCCATCGAGGCACCGCTGACCGAGAGGCGGACCGAGCCGGGGCGGGAGTTGCCGGCGCTCTTGTTCGAGAGCTGATAAGCGGTGTTCATGACAAAGTTGTTGTAGTCCTCCTCGCTCTCAAAAAGGCTCGATGCCACACTCGCCCGGCGCAGGTTGTCGGCGCTGCCGTGGGAAAGCCCGGAGAGAGTTGACATGCGGCGGAGGACCTCGTAGCCGCCTGGGTTGGCCTGCGCCCAGTTGAAGACGTCCTCGCACATATCCTGAAGATCGAACTCGGCCTTCCAGTCGAGCTCTGTGGAGGCTTTGTCGGGCGATGCGGTCACGGTGCCCAGGTCGCCTGGCCGGGCCGCGTCGACGGTGAAAGGCACAGATGTACCGGCTGCTGTGGAGAAGGCTTTGATGATCTCAAGCACAGAATAGCCCCTGCCAGTGCCCAGGTTGTATGCATGGTAGTTGGCTCCGGGTACTTGGTTGGGGAACGTTGGCGATGTTGGTGATTGGCTTGGCGACTTGTCGACAGGGTTCTCCATGATATCAGAGACAGCCTTTCGCAGAGCTGCAAGATGTCCCTTGGCCAGATCAGACACGTGGATGTAGTCCCTGACGCCCGTTCCATCGGCCGTGTCGTAGTTGGAACCGAACACGTGCACCCTGCTGCGACGCCGTGCGTATGCCTGCATGATGACAGGGACAATGTTGTTGGGAGTACCCTTGGGGTCTTCGCCGATGAGACCACTTGGGTGAGCTCCAGTCGGGTTGAAGTATCGCAGGGAGGTCGCGTGGAAGTGTGGGTGGGCGATGCAGAAGTCGTTGATGATCTCCTCGGAAATCCACTTTGATCGTCCGTAAGGGTTGGTTAGGAGACCGCCGCCAGATCCTTTGCCTGCGACTTGAACGGTGTCTTCCGTAATTCCGGCCTCATGCCCGGATCCATAGACGACAGCGCTAGATGAGAAAACGAATGTGTTGATATTGTTCCGCTCAATGGCGCGGAGGATCACCAAGAGACCGGCAATGTTGGTGTCGTAGTAGTCAAGTGGCTTGGAGATGGACTCTCCAACCGCCTTCAAGGCGGCAAAATGAATGACAGAGACTATCTTTCCGTGAGTCTCGGGGTGGTTGGTCAAGGGAGTGGTCTGGGTTCTTCTTGTGGTGTCGATCTTGTATTCCAGCATTGGGTACGCCTTCTTGGCCACCATTGCTGCAACATCGATGGGGAGCAGCTCTGGTTCGAGAGCGGCTTTGGCATTCTGCCAGAATGAAAAGACTGCATTGACGCTGTGTGCGTCCCGAATATCCACCTTGTGGAAAAGAATGGGAGGGACGGCCCGAGAGGTCTCTGCGCACCTCTCGAACTCCTTTGTCACGATGTGGTGCACTCGGCAGAGTGACTCAAGGTGGCTGTTGCAGAGATTATCAATGACAACCACCGCGAAGCCAGCAGTGAGAAGCTCCAGGACCGTGTGCGAGCCGATGTAACCAGCACCGCCGGTAACCAGACAGATCGGGAATCCCGCTGCCGTCGCCTTAGACTTGTCGGCGTTGATTCGGAACGTCTGGTGGTGTACCGACTTGGGCAGAGCGGAGGACTTGTTGGGGTTGGGGCTGAGAGAGCTCATGTTGTCTGATAATGGACTTTGTTGTCTTTGATTGTTGTATTGCAAGATGCAAGATGCACAGTAAAAAGAGTGAGTTATGAATAAAAGATTGTAAAACGAATGGGTGGAAGCCCTGTCAGATGCAGTAAACGATTGTATAAAGCGGGTGGATTGTGTGCCTGTCAAACAACGGGAGACGGGAGCCAAGACGGGTCGCGCCGTCTCAATATATAACAAAGAACGACAGGAGCGATCTGCCCCTTTTCCTTCCCATCCACAGACATTTCTTTGTTGTCTGCCGAGGACCGAGGGTCGGTAGCGCCGCTATCACGTAGTGTGCTCATATTCGGTGCTTCGCGGATGGACCGACGCTGTAGTCTAACTCGAATGTCAATTGGACTAATCCGGGACGTCTGGCTGCCGAGGCAGCTTGCACGGGCTTCGACTTTGGAGTCGTTGGTGCTTGGACTAGGACATGTCTCGCCCCGTCTAAGTGGTCAGCCGCTTTTATACTGGCTCGCTTCTTCGTGAGGCTGGCCCCAGAACCATGGAATCATCACATGCTGCATGGACATGCAATTCTGCTGGAGGATTTTATTCCTGGCTTCTCTCGAGCTCATTGTACGTAGACTGGGAGCTCGGATCAATGTCTAACAGCAGGTCCGAGTGCATCCCTTGGCTGGGGACGAACAGTAGCTTAGTTTGCAGCCCTCGTCCACCAAAGACAGGCCGGATCTGAGACAACCTTGGAAGTCGACCTTCCTCAGTACAACTGATCATGGTTGCCAGCTCTCAGCAGACCCATTCTCTGCTATCTGACCAGAGCTGAGTACGCAGGGCAGAGGAATCAATGATGGGCACTTATGTCGTTGTAATAGAGAAACTTAGTACTACGAGAATGCTACGATGTCAGTTGTGTAACACATCAACGAAGCAGGATCAGGCGTCAATTATCAAAGCTTAGGCTTTCCGTCACGATCGACTTTGGCTCGACCCAGAGATCGACAAGTGCATTCCGAGTAACCTGATGCTAAAACTATAATAGAACGGCACACGCCAGCTCCTGGGATCTGCCTTGAATCCTTCGCAAATATGCTACCCAAAAGTTTCTGTCTGTTCAACATTGTTCCCTCAGTCATTGAGAAGGAGCAAGGCGCACCAATTTTGCGGTGTCAGGATAGCAAGTTTAGCTAGAGAATGAGGGCAGTGCCGTCACTTGTGTGCATTTTGTGCCGGATCACTTACAAAAGTGATTTCAATGTTGTAAATTGGGATGAAGGTGCAATGTGAATCAAGGAAAAGAAAGAAGTCCTCACCTATAGGAATCATTGATGGTCGGGTTGATTGCAAGCGGAACATTACTTGCACTGGGTTCCTGCTCGGGGAACTCTTGAAATTGCCGTTGTGGTTGCCCAGTCTTGCACATAATCCTGCTATCGAACACCCGAGTCAATTATCTACTTACCTAGGTACTCATTACATAATAAGCATCGGTTGACTTCCCCGCGCCGAAACGCGCTTCGCCAAGCCTCCATTACGTATATTGCGGATTTGAGCTCTATGGTGGGCCAGCAATGTTGCTGGAAGTTAAAGACACTTCACAATTCTCTTGATCCTACGTCACAATCGCGAGAAACTCAACCACAACACGCAAGATACGACAATTGACACCACTCACCTCACAGAACATGTCAACTCAAGGCGGACAGGCTGCTGATAAGGCTGCGGGACTGAAAATCGAAGTAATCGACCGGGCCGAAGATGTGACCAGCGGATTTGAGTGCGCAGCTAAGTGCTTTGGGGATCAAATCAACGATGCAGTGTGGACAGCTATGAACCCTGGCTGGAATACAGCCGAGGGCAAGGCAGCGGGAGCAGCTCGGGTGGTAGACCGATGGAAGTCCACGACTGCGAACAAGGATGGCAAACCGAACACGGTGTTCTTGAAGGCAACACTGCCTGACCCGCAACAACCAGACCGCCGCGTACTTGCTGGCTTTGCCATCTGGGCACAACTCTCAATGGTGGATGGGTACGGCGAGAAGCCATCCACAGACCTCAGCAAAAGCCTCGACCTTGAGGCTCTCTATCCCGGCAATGCGGGGGAGCAGCGGTTTCTGAGCCAGGCGCATGCTTCCCTGCTCAAGCAGCGCGTGGAAACAGTCCAGTCAAAGGAGGGCGCAAACCCTCCAGCCACCTTTGTGTTGGACCTCTGCGCTGTCGACCCGACTTTCCAGCGCAGAGGCATCGCTCTCAAGCTGGTGGAATGGGGCTTGGAAGAGGCCAAGAGACGCGGATTGGAGGCTACAACGGAGGCTTCAGCCATGGGACGCCATGTATATGCAAAACTGGGGTTCAAACCCGTTGCAGATGTCGAGTATGTGATCGACGAGGATGTCATCAAGGGCCGCACCATGCCACCAAACCTGTTCATGCGTACGGGGCCATAGAAGCACGCTTGCCGCAAGACACAACAGGGCACCCAAGCGCAATCTAGTGTCTGGGTGAGCTCGCAGACTGGAAAGGGGGGAGGATGGATAATTGTTGCATGTGCATCTAGATTTAGATGGCCTTTCCATGGCCCCAATTCCCGTCAATCACAACAGCTTCAGTGCAAAAGCTCCCTGCATCGCTCTTCAGTGAGACATTGTTACAGCGTCGGAAGTAGTGACATTCTGCCCGGACAACGATTCTGCTCTATTCTCTATAAATGCACAGTAAATCTGAGTTCAAGATGGAGTGCAAAATTTAGCGCTTTGCTCGTCTGAAGCGGCAATTGGTTCCACTGGTGGAGGGCATTCATTCAACTCAGCTACGTCCATGCATAGGGAGATTAAGAGCCAATTGTGCGGCTCCTTATTAGAGGCGCTGTCGGCCTCTTCTTCAGAGAGAGTACTGAATTGGCACTGTTCTCGGTTAAGCGCCCAGGTGGTGTTCCCCTCACTGAGAAGAGGTCATCTGATATGGCGCGATTGCCATCCACAATGACGCAGCCATTCAGGCGAACTCTCCTCACAATCACAAAACCCAGGTTGCCGTCAGAAGAGCCTCAATTCCTCAAGCCCAAGAGCTCTGGTCATTCAATACCATTCGGCCAAAGCGAAGTACTAGCACCAGTTCTGGCAATGGCCTCGGCAGTTGTGAATCCGATTGCCTCGGCATTTTCGACTCCGAAAGCCGTGGCGCCGCCGGGCCAGCCGGACATCTCGTACGCTCCGGACTACGGAAAGTACCAAGCCCGGGCCGCACGGAGGCTGGAAGCCGGAAACTTGCCCACATCCGTTCCGGACGGCTTTCCCGAACAGCTCAAGGGCGATTTGGTTTGGGAGGGGGACACTCTAGCGGACACATACGACTGGACCTATGTCCTCAGTGACAGCCAGTTGGCCGAGATTGACCAGGCGGCGAAGCACTTCAAATGTCAGTCAGGGGCCCTTGAAGCCGAGCTGAACCTCATGCATGATAATGTTGTGCTGACATTGTTCATCAGCGCTCGGGCTTCCTATCTCGCATGTGGCCAAAGACACTTTCCCACTACCTCAGCTGCACTCGGAACTTCGGCGGCTCTCCCACGAGTTGCACTTTGGGCACGGGTTCTTCGTCATCCGAGGATTAAGGGTCGATGAGCATACTCGAGAAGAGAACGTGATCATCTATGCAGGACTGTCGGCGCATATTGCCCCCCAACGCGGTCGACAGGACCAGTTCAGCCCCTATGACGGCAGCCCGGCAGATGTCGTACTCACACACATTAAGGATCTCAGCAACTTGCCTGAACTCAAGGGGAGTATCGGCTCGCCGGCGTACACGACCGACAAGCAGGTCTTCCATACGGACTCGGGAGACATCGTAAGCCTGTTCGCCCTCGAGACCGCGCTCGAGGGTGGTGCGAGCAAGCTGGCATCGACTTGGCGGGTGTACAATGAACTTGCAGCTAACCGCCCGGACCTGATACACACCCTCAGCCAGCCGTGGGATATGGAGGTGTAAGTGCTTCCAATTGATCTAGAGCGAAACAGTCTACCTGGGTACCCGCGCTAACGCGAGCACACTCAGGTTTGAGAAGAACGCCAAGAAAAAGTACGCAGAGAGGCCGTTGTTGTTCCACCATCCTGCAACCGAGAGCACGCCAGAGCGGGTTTCTCTCCAGTACGGGAGACGTTACTTCGTAGGCTTCGGCCAGCTCCCACGAAATCCTGAGATCCCACCTATCACTGAGGCGCAGGCCGAAGCTCTTGATGCACTTCACTTCTTGGGAGAGAAATTCTGTGTCAATACTCACTTCGAGAAGGGCGACATCCAATACGTCAACAATGTCGCAATATTTCATGCCAGGGACGGTTTTGTTGATGGCGAGGAGAAGCGGTACGTGTATTTTCCGAACCTGGACCCGATCTCCATCGATGATTACTTAGCCCCTGCTGACGTGCACGAGACGCCACCTTCTACGCTTGTGGCTGAGGGATCCAGAGTATGCTTGGAAAACACCTGAGGTCATCGAGTGGAGGTGGAAACAGCTCTATGAGGGTGTCAAGCCGGAGAAGGAGATCTTGCCATTGGAGCCTTTCGTGCGCAATGCTGGAAAGGGCCGCTGAGAGAGATGTGTGTCGGTCTTTCTCCGATTGAGTGGTGCAGCGTCCTTAAAAAGAGACTGCCAAAAGTTGTCACACGAAAGCACGAGGCGTATGTTGACAGACTGAGACACAAAACTTCGGAGTTTCAAGCCAAAGTTTGCAGGGTGGAGGACGCACACTGTGTCAAGCCACCTCAAGCGGTGGGTCATACTAAGTGGTTGGACCAGTTGACTAAAATGTGGACGACACTGCACCGATGCCTTTCGTTCTGTGAAATTTATTCGCATGGGGAGAACAGAAAGAAACAACGAAAGTCACAACATGGTAGAGTAAACTCTAATTGAAGAGACTCGCCCGTCTGCCATGCTGAGAAGGAAGATTCAGACCCAGAGAGCTTTCAACGTCTCCAGTTCAGTGCACGGGGTACTATGTTAGGGGGTCAATATCTTGGCAAGGCCTGCCAAACCATTCACCGGTGTTTGAGAATAGCTGGTGAAGTCACAACGAGATGAAGTTAGGTTGAGGATCAGGTGGGCAAAGGACGGATGTCAACCGAATCTGACAGCCAAGTTCGTTTGGTCAGAGGTCGCCTCAAGGGGGCAAGTGCGGCAGTGACCATGTGCTCGTGTGGTTTCTCGAAGGGGAGAAATGTGGGCATTATCTCCACCAATGGCGCAGGGGTGTGAGCGTCGTTTCCTGATCGCGCGAGCTCGAGATCCACCGTTGCACCCGGATTTAAATCTACCGACATTCGCGTAGGGACGGCACTGTCCTAATTTGGTGGACCTCCCCGGCACTCGTGCGGACTTCGCAGCCGAAGCTATCAGGAACGCCTCCGCTACCCACGGGCTCTCAGATCTTGGGTGATGGTCCCATTGTCCGCCGACCAAGCGCCAAGGTTTTCGTCAACCATATGGCGGAGATAAGTACCCGTTTCAGGCCCTCGACCTGCTATGCTCCGTTCTTATTTGGCACCCCTTTCCCGGTAGCTCAGCCTTTAAGCTTCCCGTCTCGAGAGTTTATTGGATGGATACGAACTTGACAGCACAATTCCTGTGATATTCGTCAGATCTCAGCTGCTACCCAAGGGATGTCACCGCATTTAGAAGTTCATGGTTTGTGACGCGAAATTGATGATGGGTCTTGCACAAGCACTCCGGCCCGGGCGCGCCGGGCTACGACGAAGAATAGGTATAAGTCGCTGCTCCTTGCCAATGTAGTCTTCTACTTGCACTCACGAGGCTTCTGAAGTATTGCCTAGCACGCCGCCTAGACAAGCCTCAAGATGCTCCTCTTCGCCCTCTGCTGGTCCCTCTTTGCCTCGGCCGCCTTCGCGGCTTTTGGCTACACCGATCAGGGAACTTATTGGACCATTGATTCCGGATCCAATCTTGTGATTCAGGTCAGCAAGACCAATGGCGACATCACCTCCATGAAATACAAGGTCAGTGAATCTATGCGCCGATCCTCGAAGGCCCGGCCCGTCTCGGCACAGTGAGCCGCGATCTGATCGACGTGTGATATATACAGGGTGTCGAATACAACGGCTATGGTGGAAAGAACACCCACGTCGAGTCTGGACTTGGGGCCAGCACGGTCACCATCCAGCAATTCACCGACCCTGCCTACATCATAAAGGTCTCAGTCACGTACGGAACCCTGAAGCATTACCTGTTTGTGAGATACAAGAACGACAATGTCTACATTTTCACGAACAAGGCCGATGCATCAGTCACTGTCCATCGATATATCGTTCGTATGAAGGGCGGCAGTTTCTCGTACAGCAACAGTGACTCGGACTTCTACCCAGATGGCTCATCGTTCATCGAGGCTTCGGACGTCTCGGGCCTTAGCGATGGAACCACTTGGTCGAAACACTACAACGGAGGCCTTTACGGCCGCGTCAAGGACTGTATGTAGATGGTACCTACAACGGATACTGTCTAGAGTCCCAGCTAACAGTTCTCAGTTGATTACGTTGGAGTGTCCAAGTCTGGTGTCGGTGTGTACATGATCCGGTCAAACCACGAGAAGGCATCGGGCGGGCCCTTCTTCCGGTCCCTTCAGCGCCGTGCCGACTCTGGTGGCGAGGATCTCTACGACATCTACTATTACAACATGGGGCACACCGACCCTGAGCGATTTGGCCTGCAAGGTCCTTCCGTCCTGTCATTCACCGACGGTTCGGGTCCCAACACCGCTCTCTTCGCCAGGAACGCTGACTGGGGTTGGTTCGATAACTTGGGCATCGATGGTTGGGTCCCTGCTTCAGGCCGCGGCGCTGTGGCCGGAGTGGGTTTGTCGAACATGAAATCTGGCCGCACATACACCGTAGGCCTGTCGAATGCTAACGCCCAATATTGGGCTACCGCGGCCGCTTCGGGTGGTGCTTGGCAGATCACTAAGGCCCTTCCCGGGACATACACCCTGACAGTGTACAAGGATGAGCTGGAGGTCTACACCGGAAGCGCGACCATCACTGCTGGGGGCAAAGCCGCTCTGAACACCATTGCGCTCGTCGATCCAAGCGACAGGACAGCAATCTGGCGTATCGGCGACTGGGACGGGACACCAGGAGGCTTCTTGAACTTCGAGACGACTCCCTGGAAGCCGACCTACATGCACCCGTCCGACAGCCGCATCGCGTCATGGGACGTCGGCAACTTCATCGTCGGCACCACGCCGGTCTCAAGTTTCCCGTCCTATATCTGGCAGGACGTCAACAACGGCCACGTGATTTACTTCCGCTTGAATGCCGAGCAGATCACCCAGGCACACACAATCCGGATCGGGATCACAGAGGCGTACATAGGCGGCCGTCCTCAGATCACCGTAAACAGCTGGACGAGTAAGATCCCGGCGGCAACAACGCAGGCGTCAACGAGGTCCCTCACGGTTGGAACATACCGTGGGAACAACGCTGTATTGGAGTACACTGTGCCAGCATCGGCGTGGCTGACATCTACCAGCGACTGGCAGGTTCTGACTATCAATGTCGTGACGGGTAGCACGGGGACCAAGTACCTCAGTGGTGGAATCTCTATTGACTGTGTTGAGTTGGTATAGGATAGCCATGACTTGCAAAGGTGACGCCTGGGCATTCATTCCCCTATAATCATCAATACTATGTCATCCGATAAATCAACAAGGATGCAAGGCGTCTTGTTCATGGACAAGAATTTCTGGTGAAGCGCCTTCTTCGTTCGGCGCATATACGCTTCACTGTCTCCCATGCAAACAGTCTCCATTTGAAATTAGAATACCATTATTTAGGAAGGATATGGTAATTACTCCAGAGCTACCTTAAAGCAGCCGCCGGTGGGAATCGCGTCGGTCCACTTGAAATCGCATTGCAGATATGTAGATGGCTAGCGTAATTCCTAAAGACTCTAGTGTACGCCGTAGGCCCCTGACTAGTCGTCCCTGAGTGCCATGGTCCCCCTTCATATATTTTTATATCGTTCAGTCTAGCACCAACTAAGAGTGATATGCGCTGCCGACGGATGCCGCCTGTCCGTATTCACACAGTCCGACAGCCTTCTTTTGCTAGCTATAGTTGATATGGAACTTCCTTTTGAGCCCGCTCATAGAGTCGGAAAACATCAGAGAGCAAAATATCTGTTTCTGGATGTTTCAGGCCCTGGCACCTAACGGGAAGTACTATTGGGAACTTTAGTGAAAAGCTCGTCCCGTAATTTAGCACGTCCTTCATTATAATTTTGTCAAGAGCCCATGGTTACAGTTCCGGCGATTGCGAAGTTCACGCGGCCGATCACCACGTCTATAGAGGGGGAACAAAGGCTGTCTATTATCCGCACCAAGAAGGAATAAAATGGCGTGGTTCAGAAGGTTGTATAATCTCGCTTATACTCCCTGGCCTTTTGTGTAGGCTTCTAGGGCAGCAGACACAGACAATTAACGCGGCTCCCTTTCTGTTCTACCGCCTAGAACTACCCACCTACGTGGACAAGACATTATGAGGAGTCCATTTTGTTATCATGGAAATATCGGAGCCCATTCCAGTCGAGTTATCAGCCAATTGATATTTTGCTCGGCGCGTCTTAGTGCCAGCACTTGAGTGTATAGCAATAGACTTTGCCGCTAAATGTGGGCGGCGTGGCACTAGAGCTCAATTCTCTGCAATAATTATTTCCAGCAATAATGGAATGGAAGCAACAAAAAGTGTTAAAAGACGTCCACAGGAGCAGCTATCCATTTGCCAAAAGCAATTTTTGCTGTTGTTTCTTTGCTGTCAAAAATCAAAGTACCTCGCTTTAAGCGTACAGAGTCGCCAGAACAACAACAAACAACGAACCCTCTTAACCAAAGTTTACACAGTCGCAATTATGGTAAGTGGAATCCATGGTATCCATACCGTGGAAGTCCCGAATTTAATGATTCTGACAGTGATTCCAGGCTGAACTACCGCCCACAAAGAGGCCGAAGCTGGATGATACAAACAGCGCCATGTGCATTGATCCCCGCGGCAATCTCACACTCGTCGTAGGCCCAGAAAAGGTCAAAATGAGAGTCGACGCCAATTCTTTACGACGAGCTTCGAAATCCTTCAGCACACTGCTATTTGGACGTTTTCGAGAAGCGAAGCAGACAGCAGACTGGACTGTCGAGCTTCCCGAGGACGACCCAGAAGCCCTCGAAGTCATTTTCAATGCCGCACATGGAAACATCGGGAAGATCCCGTTGGAATTAAAAGTTGATACACTGTTCCAAATAGCTGTGACGGCAGATAAGTACCTCATGGTGGATGCGTTGCGGGGACCATTGGCATCCCCTTGGACGTGTCTCAGTCGTCTCGGAGGCTTGTCGAAACTCGATACGGGCGGGACAAGCTACCGGGATCTTCAGAGGCTCTGCGTGATGAGTTACTTTGGCAGAAAAGAGGGCCTTAAGCACATTCTAATTGGTTTGATATGCAAGACGCAGACCAATTCAGAAGGCAAGCTCATATTCACGACTATGAGCAGCAAAGACAAGGATGACGACTCTGAGGGTGACTCTGACAGTGACTCTGAGAGTGATTCTGGAACTGAGTCCGAAATTGATCTTGAAAAGTACCCTGAGAAACAGGAGAGCGAATGGGAGGAATTCGTGCCGTTGTCGCAGACTATCATTGGTAAGTCAATTAACTTCGACTGAAATCAGGCGTTGACGCTGACAGATGACTATTACAGATTTTGTGCGCACTAACAGACGAAGGATGATCACAGGTCTACTCCGCCGTTTGGAGGAGCTTTACCAATCTTACTTATCCGACAATTTTGTTGCATTAAATACGCGTCGGTGTCGTGCGACAGCACTTGGCGTCATGATCCGGTGTCTTGTCAAAGAGGATTTGTGGCCCATACCTAGCGGGAAGGCTACCGGCATGTCCATCGCGAACGTCGAACGTTTCACGATGAAGCTTCGAATGAATATTGAAAACCAAGTCATGGGTGAATGCAAGTGCGATCACAGCTTCAAAAAGTTAGCTGCATGTCCGATCAAGCTCCCTCAAATACTCGGGCACAAATGGCGGCAGCATCTGGAGAACAATTTGGTCGGTTTCGATGACATGGTCTCTCAACTTGCGGCAGAGCTAGATGGAAAATGCAACAATGGATGCCTCCGGATATGATCAAATGCGGAGGTTATCTGGGAGCAAGACACACAAGTCCCTGATTTAATATCGTTCAAATATCGTTCAAATAGGTGTTGCACAGGGCTCTCCTATTTCTCTGGTGGGTCTTCGCCGCATGTCGGTATTAACCAGAGAACCATGTGGTTTGAGAGTAGGTGGTGGGGGGAAGGCTTGTGTTTCTGCCAGAGATTGGGGTTTCTTTTTTCTTTTTTTCTTTTGGCGTTCAGACGAAACATCTATTCTTTTCGGTTACTTCTGGAAGCGCTGTTGTGTTCCAAAGCCCCAATGGGTTCAGGTCATCTTGGTCATAACGGCTTGTCCTTATTTGAGTGGGCGTCGTGCACGAAGCCCAAATGGTCTGGGAGAGGGATGTGGGAACATCACACTCAATCTAATTAGAATCAAAGACTACTGCTCGGGTTTTGCTACTGTGAGAATGCTTGTGCGTGAGTGCCAAGGAAAGAATATTGCATCCCTGTCTTTCGACACCCGGTAGAATTCTACGCCTGGCTTCAGGTGCTCTAGCGTTGTTGGCGCCCGTACTCCCATACTGAGGCCAAACCCTATCAATCCTGTCTGTCCAAGATTTGTCCTTCCGGTCGTTTCTTCTTGACCTGATCAGCATGTGTCTTGCTTGCACAGAGTACATTGAACGTGCTGTTGTGGAGGCTTCCGTCTAGAAGGCTGAGTCAACCAGACGATACCGAGGACCAAACATGTGACTCCTGCTCCATGTAGCCCCAACTTAGAGTTTCAGCCGTCCCAGCAAACCTTCGAAGTTGGCTTTGGGCATGACGCCTCGCCATGCTGCGCCCAGTTAGCAACGGCCTTCCCATACGAACCTGAGGGTGCACACAGGTATGACCTGCGGCAACTTGATTTCGAGCTTCTGTACCAGGGGATGGTCTTCCTTGAGCCTTCCCGTGTCGTCCATGACCTCATTCGCCCGGCGCACGCTGATCTCGTCCTTGTCTCCGTCCATACCTCCGTCCATGCCTCCGTCCATGCCTCCGTCCGTGTCTCCGTCCGTGCCTTCGTCCGTGTCTTCTTCCGTGTCTTCGTCCGTGTCTTGTCCATTCTGTTTGACCGAATTGTGCCTGGAAATGATACCGTCGACCGTTCGGAGCAGAAAATATGCCTTGGGGGAGACAAGGCGCTGCTCATACGCCTGGTCTTCGACCTTCCACGCCTCGTACGTTCTCGTCCTTCTATCGGTTCCAGCTCCCCTTGCGTCATCCAAAGCCATCTCCAGCCACTTTCCAAAGCCATAGTCGCCGTCGAATATAGAGCATGTCTCAGATCGATGACACTCGTTCCACAACTTCAGGCATTTGGTCAGAGCAACAGCATCATCAAGGCGGATGATTTTGTCGCGCTCTCCAGGCCGTGGAGAGACATCCAGTCCCATATTCATGTTGCAAGCTTGGTCTTTCACGATGAAAAAGCATGATTTGATGCTGAGGAGGATTTCCGTCCGGCCTTTCAGATAAGTCCGGTACACGTACTCGAGGTTTTTCGGAATCAAGCCGAATGGGTCGTACCGAAGCACAAGGTGTGTGGCGGCAGATTTTCCAAAGCCGGGGAAATCAACGAAGTCATTTTGCCCATGCTCTGTCCACAAACAGGGCACCATGTTGAGCACCAGTGTATCGAGCTTGCTACTGAACCAAGTCCGTACGCACACGTCCGCCTTATTGGGAAAGTCCCGCTGGCAGATGAGCTCCCCGTTCACCGCACGGGAGCGCTTCCGGCAACGGCCATCAAAGCGCTCATTCCATGCCGTAACCATAGAGCCAAACTCGTTCGCAACGAGGCGCGCCTCGTGACACGCTCGTCCCATGGGCGGATAAGGCACGCAATCAGTAGGCCTGAGGACTGTTGACATGAAAACGCTTCGGGGAAGAGCGAACACCCACACAAGTCTGCGGAGCTCCCAGGGTAGCTCTGGGAAACGGCGAAAAGAGGTGGCAGGTTTGGACTGTTTGGCGCGTTTGTATCGTTCGATCGGGACCAACTGGGTGTTGCGGCAGACGCTGTCACCATCTGAACCTTAATCAGTCAGTATGTGCTGGGATTGGCATGAAGCTGCCAGGTTGCACAGCTGCATCAAATTCTGACAAGCTGTGGCTGTGATCTGGCACTTACCATGGTGCTCAGGGGAGCCGTTTGCCTGTTTGACGCCCTCCATCTTGCCTTCATCGGCAATGGCGACTCTCGAGATGACAGCGCACCAAGTCAATCTGACAGCTGGTGCTCACTCGCAGTGGGACAGGGTGCCACTGGAAAAGAGCTGAGCTTAGCAATTGGATCGAAGGATCCTGTATGGGCTGATATGAGGGGCAAGGGCACTGTTTGTGTTGTGGTGACGGGGATCTGGGGTGGCCAGCGAAGACTCTGGGGTGGATGCGGTGGAATGGCGGGTACAAGCAGGCGCGCGATCCTCAGTGTGCCCTTGGTAAGCGTGGTGGTCGAATTTTGGCGTGTCTGATAGCATCGATGGGCTGCCTAAAAAGAGTCCAACCCTCCACGGCTTGAAAGTCGAAGTCGAACAGCTTGGCGTGGAGACGTTGGGCGCCGTTGCCAACGCCTGGCCAGCTCGAGGGGCAGGGCGAAAGCTACTTGAAAACTTGGAGGTTCCGGTCTTTACTCATTCACACCTGGCACGACCCATCCACTGAATCTAGACAGCTTCTGAAGGGTGCGTGTCGCACAATCACTACACAGCATTGAAGGCTGTCGCCAGTCCTGTACAGAAGCCTAGGTATTTCATTCACCTAACTGCGGGAAACCGGTGAACCATTTCGATGATCCTTTTCAATCATCTTGAGCCGACCTGGACGTCAGGCACCAACAATGCTACCTACCTCATAACCTCCACAAGTCTGTTGCGTGTCGTGATACTCTGAGCGACAATCCTGAGGTCCTCAGCCGGCCTCCAGTGCCCGGGTTTCCCATCCATGCTACCTGGTGATCCAGGATGACGAAGTCATACACGTAGATGTGATTGTGTACCTTACTGATCTCGTGTGGCACTGCAACCCTGGTTTCCTACATGTGCGATTCACATGTCCAAGTCCATCTCCGAGTCCGAGTCATCCTCCTCGAAGTCCTTCTCGGCATCCTTGGCCCCGCGGGCCAGCACCTCATCCCAGTACGAGGCAGGCTTCGAGTTTTTCTGCTCCCAATACCACTTGATATGGGTTTCCCGATCCATGTTCTCGGACCACTCAATGCCGCCGGTCTGCGCGACATCGGGAGCGGCGTCGCCGTTGTTGGTGGTGGGCATCGCAGGCTCCTGCGCACTGGTCTTGTTTGCGCCGTCCAGATCCATGGACGCGCGCGTTCGGATGGTGAGCGGGGCATTGCCGAGATCCATCGCAAAGCTGGGACGGGCCTCGCCGTCGGTGGTGAAGGGCTTCTCAACCTTGACGCGCTTGTTTTCGGGGGCCTCATCGTCACTGGGCTCCTCCTCGTAGTCGGTCTCAGAGGCATCAGTGTCATCGTCGTTGGCGAACTGATCGGTCATGCTGGTGTAGGAAGCCATGCTGATCGTGGTCTCCTCGGTGAGTTGCTCATTGATCATGAGAGACTGGGCTCCGCCGCTCGCCAGAATTGCGATCTGAATGACCCGGTTGAAATCGTCAATCGCTTTAGCCGTCTCGCAATCGAACTTGGAGGCGGCATCCTGCTTCACCATTCCAGTCTCGCAATCGAACTCCAAGGCAGCAATCTGCTTCTCCAGCTCTTTCTCAGATTTGTACTTCGAGACGCGACTCTGCTTCTCCACACCAGCCTCACGAGCCTGGAGCATCTTGGCCGCGAAGCGAGAGACGGTGTTGTCGGAGGCAGTCTCGAGAAAGGTGCCCATCTTGGGAACGCACCAGAAAACGGGGTCGTGGGAAGGGTCCTGTCCGTTGTAGCCAGCACTGCGCATGACCTCCTTGGCGTTGGAGAAAAGCTGCGCAACGTCGCAATCAAAGTCGTTCTTTGTGGCGTTGTTCCCGAATTTGTGGATGAACTTGATCATGATCTTGGTGGACATGTTAGGAGGAAGGATGCGACGCTCGTTGCTGTTCTTGTTGGTCTCATCCTCATTCGGCTTAAGAGTGTTAGAGAACATCGCTTCTTGGCATGATGTGGGCAAAATCAGGAGGCTTACCTTCCAGAAGCTGTAAAACATGCCCATCTTTGGCAGCATGCGGAACATGTGCATCTTGTGCACACTGACAGCCCGGGATCGCTTCCCCATTTTCGCTGACCTGGTAGGTTTTGCTTGGGAAGGTTTATGGTACACCGTAGAAGTGAGTTGGGGAGACTGGGAGGTGGGAGACTGGGAGGTGGGAGACTGGGAGGTGGGAGACTGGGAGGTGGAAGACTCGGAGGTGGAAGACTGGGAGGTGGGGTGTGGGATGTGGGATATGGGACCTTGGATGGTGGTAGGTGAGAGACTAGGTGAGAGACTAGGAGGTGGGAGACTTGGAGGTGGGAGATGGGATGGTGCGATGCTGGATGGTGGGAGATGGAGGATGGGAGGATGGGAAATGGAAGAGTGGGTGGTAGGTTGTAGGAGGTAAGGAGGGCAGCGGCTCCCAAGCGTGGACAGCAACGCGTCGGGTGACGCGGAGCAAACAGACGGCCTAGCTCAAATGTTTACAAACGATTTATTGATTCACTGACAGTGTGGTCGCCCTGAGGGAGCCCTTTGCAACATGACATCTATGTATCTCATGGTATGATGTCCTTGATGTAGTTCTTCTGTAAGAACTTGTCGAACCGGAGATCGTGCTACTATGGGGTGCTCTATCATGGGCTTCTATTTAAGCAGCGTAGAAGAGAAGATATTCTTGTGTCTGCGGTGATGAGCGGATTGGGCTTCATGTCTTGTGGGACAGGTTACTAGCATAGCGAAGCCCTGGGACGAGGTTGATGTCAACACCCACCCCTTCCCCCACCCCCCAGATCACACCCCCTTGATAATCTCGTCTCAATAGCCTTGATTAGAAGTGCACATGGCCTAGTGGTTTAATTCTCAGTTGAATTGCGAAGGTCTGGGTTCAACTCCCAAGCACTGCTACACACGTCACTCTTCATTTGTAGGACCGTCCTCACGGACACATAGTGCCTACACTCGCTCGCATGTTCTTGTAGAGTGGCGCTATCTACTAACATCTAGGATTCAAGTGGTTGGTGGTCGGCTTATTTTTTTTCCTTCTTTCATTACCACTTCCTATCCGGTTGTTCATCTCAAGCTTTAACAGAAGAGGAGATTGAAGTTGTGCTACATAAACGTCTCTTTATCATATTGCTTGACTCCATCTGTTATGATTGATCGCAAAGGAAGACTCAAAAGTCTCACTCTCGACACTTAGTGAGGATCGATGACCGCAAATGCCACGGTCTTGTATTGGAGTCTATATGGCCGTTTGTCGTTGAAGCTGCCACAATTAGATTGAGGGTCTCATCAGCTGCCACTGAAATCCGCACATCAGAGAGAACGAGGATTTCTCTCCGAGCGATTTTTCTTTGGTCATGGTAAATTTCCCTCTGCGGCCACAATGTTTACAGCTTACCTGCCAGGCAAGTAAATGACGACGCCTCAATTGACTTGGGTAGGTTCATTCATCTAGAACGCCAGACGTGGGTAACGCCAGGTGGGAAACGTGGGAGATGCAGACAGTATCCGTTAGCCCGACCACTGATCTTAAATGAACGTCAGCGTCATTATTTGGCCGCAAAAATGCTCAGATATGAGTCTCCTAGGAGCACAGGACCAGGAAGGAGGAACGTCACAGCTTGAGGGAGCTTGACCAGGCCAAGTTCATCGTGTCTGAGCCACACTTGACCGCCGATTAACTTCGAATCTCACAGTGTACATAGCAAGGTTTGCTCCACAGGATCATTAAGCGTTGAGATTAATTGCATGAATAGTCCTCCAGGGCGACGATGACCGTCCTCCGTCATGCCAATGACTTCGTCATCCGACACGACACTATGATCGTCGAGGTTCAACCCCAAGACCCAGGGAACTAGGGTAGTGAGCTTGTCTGGGAGAAATCTTGGAAATTATGAGAGCGATGGTGTTTACGGCCCAAGTTGAGAAATTTTCTGAACGTGGGCAAATTCATTCGGCGCTGTGCGCACCTTTTCGCTAAGCAAGCTACCAGACACTGGAAAATAATATCCATTTTACGCACAGGTCCGTTTCCAAAATAGAACGGAGCATGTGTTCCATTTCGAAATGTCAGACCATCTTGCTCCTGTCCTTGCGGGAGCTGGGTGAAGCTGTGACAGTTAAACCTGGCAGAATTTCGAGTCAAGCATCAGGGCGCGCAGGGTGACCATGGGTCAAGAGCAGAAGTGAAGACGCTCTCGCCCATAGCAATCGGTTAGGAGACCTCTTTATCTCACCTCTCAGCACGACTGTGGACCTCTCACAGGAGAGCTGCGCCTAGGACAACCTTCTGCCGAACAACCTTCATTGCGGCAAGGCTCAGTGCAACCTTTGCGGGCAAATTGGCACTGGCTCGAACATCTGCCCTGCAAGTAGGTACCTTGGTACCTGGGTCCAATTAGTCCTGCGGTGCAAAAGGCTGCACACAACCTTGAGCTCCAACCCTGGCCAGGTATGTACCTAGGTACCTACTGAAGTAGGTAGCTTCCACTTCCCCACCACACACAACCTAATTTCCCATCAACAGCCTCCTCGCCAACTGACGTCTTGAGATCCTCAACATTGCGAATTACATCAACTCAGTGAGAGAGTGATGGTAAGTGACAGCGGATTCAAACCCTGCTGGGGTCCGTCCTAACCATATTGCAACAGGCAGAAACACCGCCTGAGCCAGGCGACACGCCTAAGGCGGGCAACAAGCCCGACAGGGGCATCAAACGCTCGCAACCCGACCTCGAAACCACTGCCTCAGACCCAAACATCAAGGAGGAGCCCGACGCCAAGAAGCCGAAGCTTGAGGCAGTCGCGGCCCAGGACCAGCAGCCACTCAAGACCATTGACATCGATCCTGCTGGCGATCTTCTGATTGTATGCACCAATCTCGTGTGCTACAAAGTCGACTCGGCTGCAATCAAGAGGGCAGCGCCGAAACTCTACGAGGACTGTTTGGCGGCGCGCGTAGCTGACGGCTCCTCTTGGACGTTCAAATACTGGGGGAAGGCAATAACGGGGGAACGATACGTCTTAGAGGTGATCCACGCCAATTTGGAAAACATCCATGAGTCACTGTTTTGCCACGATGTGCGCAATGCGGTTTGTTTCGCCAAGCGCTACGAATTCTTGGGCCGTTTCTCGGGCTTGTTCAAGCAATGGTACCGCGGTCTGGGGCCACAGTGCTGCCCCCCAGGCATGTTGGGCGACAAAGTTTGCAAATGTGGTCGACTCTGGACAGCTCACCATCTTGGTCTCGAGAAAGAGTTCAAGACCCTTCAAAGATGGGCTGTCTTCAATTTGTGCGCTGATGGCACCGGCGCCCTGGGTGACCCGTTCGAGCAATACTCGGGGAAGCCCCTTAAGCTTTCGTCTTTTTTCCTCAGTGACCAAATCATCATCGGTAGGCACCTACACTTCTTGCAGCTTCTTTTGATAATACATTGAGGCAAAGGTAACATTGTTTGTCCAGACAGGCTCGTTCGACTGCAGTCCGAAGCTGTCAACCTCATCATGACGAGTCTCACAGAAGTGCAACTGGCACTGATTCCCGCCGGCCACTTCGGAAAAGATGGGCGCATCAACAACAAGTTTGGAGGCTGCGCCTGTTTGATTTGCTTGGATCTGTGGCTCGGCCGTCTCACCAGGAGTCTGCTGCGACCTTCTTCGTCAGACTCCGCCGTTGGGCGCGACTTGCCTCGTCTCTCACCCCCCATCGAGGCGAAGGAGTACCGCCAGCCTCTGGAAAAGCTTTGCGCCTTCGTCGATGCACTTCAAACCAAGATGCAGAAGCACCCGGCTTGCAACAGGAAAGGACAGGCGGCATGCACTCCGCCCCAGCTCGTCGGACGAAAGGCTGTGGAGGATCTCATCAATCGGGGCCTGCAAGCTCCGCTCAGTGCTACGTAGAGGCAGGAGCACGTCAACCAACCTTCTCTTGATTTCCACGGGATGATGTGTACAGTAGGATTCTAGAGTTGACCAACGCTTCGTGGCAAAGCTTCATCTTCATAGCTTTGCTTTTAGAAAAGCGGAATGAAAACATTTTGGACCATGGCTTCCTTCCGTCATCAGGTCGAGGAATGACGTCGGTCGGGTTAGGGTTTGTGTAAGTGACAAGGACCGGGGCCTGTCAGCCTGGTGTACCCACTTCCCGATGGTGGGGTGCTAGTTCCTTATCTCGCTCTTCTTCAGAAGATTATCCCGCAGGAAGTCATACCGTAGGATTATTTCCACAAGAGGTGTTTTGCAGGAGGCTATCACAGAAGGGCTGATCCTATTGGAGGTAGACCTTATAGGTAGCTATGCCTAAGGAGGCTATCCCATGGGTATCCTCCCCTTAGGATGATCTCCTACGGTAGGTTGTCCCCCAGGAGTTTATCCCAGAAGAGGTTATCCTATGTAGGTTAGCACCAAGGAGGTCATCCACTGGGATGGTCTCCCACAGTAAGTTGCCCCCTGGGAGGTTGTCATCTAGGAGGTTGTCCCCTGGGAGGTTATCTCACAGTTATTTGTCTCCTAGGAGCTTGTCCCTCGGAGGCTGGGGGATTGATGCCGTTGCCGTGAGGCGCATACCCGAGCAGAACCTATTCCATTGGAGGCTGTCCCATAGGAGGCCAGTCTCCTAGGAGGTCATGCATGTGAGAACTGTCTAGGTGCCCGCTACGTGGACGCTAATGCCTGAGGGGGCGATTCTCCAAGCATCGCGGCCCAGGCAAGTTTCAGTAGGTACCTTCCGGTCTCTTGTGGGCTTGGCCGATGCAATGTTACAGGTGTTCACCTCGAAGGCGCGCGATATTGACCATCATCCGATGCGCACCGCAGCCCGACGCCTTGCGCGGCGCGAATCTTTAGCCGTGTTATCATATGTAGAACTTCTGCCTGTCCGCTACAAGCTGCCATAATCACTCGGTGGGAAGAAACGAGGGCTTGTATCTTTTGAGATGCTCGCGAGTCAGATGGGTTAGAGACCAATCTGAATTGGATAATGCGAGAGGATTCTATGGGCTCACTCGCGGCGCAGCCCGAGATTGCATACAGTGACAACTTCAGCCCTGCGACTTCCATCGAGTGCTGCTCGAAGTTCTTGCATCTGGTTCCTCAATAAGACGAATCCACTCTCTCCTATTCGGTGGCCTCGATGCGAGCAGTGACAGCGCCAGAGCGAGAGGCTCTGTCTAAGAGTGCTTTCCATTCCCGTTGGCATTTCCGTCGAACTCAGGGTCCGTGTCTCCCTCCGCATCCATATCTTCATCCTCTTCCTCGTAATCCTCAGACTCCTCCATCTCCTCTTCCTCCTCCTCCTCCTCAGCAGCCGCCTCCTTGATCCGCTTCGCCAGCTCAGCCAGCTCGCGGATGTGGCGCTCGGTCTGGCCGACCGCCCTCTCGAGGTTGTAGCCGAAGTTGGCCATTCTCATCTGCTTCATGCGCAGGTCGTCGATCTTGGCGATGTCGGCGTCGATGACCCCCATCATGCCCGTGATGTTCTCGGGGCCCTGGTGGTGGAAGAATCTGGTGCTGAAGTGGCCAACGAGGTACTCAACGGACAGGGTGCAGCTGTCGCAGGCGTTGTAGATGTCGAGCTGCAACTTTCGGTCTTGGTCGCGCGGGCGCTTGTGGTTCAAGATCGTCTGCTGCCTCCTGGTCTGCCATCGTGTTCATTTGTTAGCGCTCGCGGTCAGAGCTGGAGAGTCGTGCCGATGGGGAAGGGTGGGTGCGACATACCTGGTTCAGAGTCTTCGTGATCTCATCGTAGAGGTTGGAGAAGCGGCGCTCGACATCCCAGGCTTGTTTGCTCCAGATTTTGATGCGATGGGGAGGGGTAAACTCGCGCTTGAGGGCGGGTCGAGTAGGGGGAGCAGCAGGTTGGGCGGGCTGGTCGGGCTGGTCAGACTTGTCGAACACGTCGGGCTTCTCGGGCGTCTCGAGCTTGTCGGGCTTGTTGGGCGCGTCAGTCATGGGTTGATCGAACGAGCTGGGGGCCTGTTTCTCGGCCTTGTCAATTTCCATCTTGCCAAGCTCGTCAGCCTTGTTGTCGCTGCGATTCGCCATCGCGCCGCCGAACATGTCGGGAAAAGGCGTGACCGAGCGTGGAGTCGTGTTGTCCATGGTGGGCGACATGCTGACATGGGCAGAGGACTGTTTCATTTGCGTAGACTTCTGGCGGGTTTGACGAGGTGGCGAGGCCATTTGGCTGGAGCTCTCTGGTGCTGTAGCCTTGGGCTTGCGGCGACGCCAAAAACCACCTGGCCGCTCGTGTCTGGACTGCGCCTGCCCCATGACTACCGTTTTGCTGGCCTGGTGCTTTATCAGCGGCCTAACTCCACCAGCGTGACCAAAACGGTTGAAGAAACGTTGAGGAGCACGTTTCGACCAGCTCACCTCACGACCGACTGGATAGGATGATGGAGAACCTGCTTTGATCAAGTTGAATATGTCGGTGCAGAGAGAAGGATTTTGTTTTTGGCTGGTGAAATGCAGGATCGGGATTTGAGTTGTTTTAGCATTTGAGCTGGTCCAAGCAACAGAAATGGAATGTTCCGGACCTCACATGTTGTCGAGGGGGCTCCACGATAGTGACATTCAATGGCTGCCCTGGTGGCTCATGCAGAGGAAGCTTGCATGATGACCACAGTCGAGCTCTTTACCATGGTTTTATCGCCATGTAAGCATATAGGAGGAGACAGTGACCTGGAGTTAGCCCATCACTAAGACGGCTGTGATGCTTGAGGGAGGTTTTAACAACATGTTTGATATCCGTTCTTCACATCACAAGCAGGTCTTGCTTCCGTGACCTTGTTGTGCAGGCCATTCCATGTGAGTCTGGGACAAACAAAGATGCCTGGAAGGTCTCTCAGGACTTCTGAGAAGCTGATCCTCCCTTTCAACTGCATTCTCACCTTGTCTCTCATTGTTATGAGGATTTGTTTCAGACGAAATGCTGACCCACTCCATTATTTCTATTGCATGAGACCGAATCATCTTCCTTGCCAAGAACACTACCTACTCAGGCAGGTACTGATATCCCATAGTTGTGCTATATCTTCTCCGGCCCATAGCTCAAATACATTCGCCCCTCGTAAGGCTGCAAACTCTGCTCCTCCGGCTCTCCATATGTACTAAGGACCAGTTTCAGGTTGTCATTGTCCTTCCAATTCATCCTAATTGGCTGCACAGAGTCTGTGTAGTTCAAGGCCAAGACTGCCGTCTTTTCATCGTATCTCTTTCGGTAGATGAACGTCTCTTCGTTGTCAGGTTCGAGTAGCTCGAACGATCCGTAGATGAGAACATCCCAGTGCTCTTTGCGAAGCGCCAGTGCCTTTTTATAAAAGCTCAGAACACTATTAGAGTCTGCTCTCTGCTTTTCAACGTTGATCTCCTGGTAGCAATCGTGTGCACGCATCCAAGGCGTTGCAGCTGGTATCGTAAAGCCCCCATGCGGCGAGGCATCCCACTGCATCGGCAGCCGAGCATGGTCGCGGGCCATTATTTGCAAGCCTTTCATGATTCTATCCTTTCTTGTTGGGTCGGCGCCCGATTCAGACAGTCTCACCGCTTCTGCGTAGTGGCCCACTGCTTCGACGTCTTTGTACTCCTCGATCGGCCACTCCCTCGGCGCGTTGATCATCCCTATCTCTTGGCCTTGATAGAGGAATAGTGTACCGGTTTGGCCAATGAGACTCAATGCCAAAATCTTTGCAGATTGCTCGCGCCACTTAGGGCTGTCGTTCCCAAACCGGGAGACGCTCCGGCCGTTATCGTGGTTTTCGTTGAATACGGTTGTCCACCCATCCGTGTTCTCGATAAATGTCTGCCATTTCTTGACAATCCTTTTCATCTCCGAAAGTTTCCACGGTTCGTAGTCGTATTTCCCGTCAAACCCATTTCCCTGACCGAGATGGGTGAAATCAAATTGGAAAACCATGCTGAGCTCCTGCGCCGCGGTCGACACATACTCCAGAACACCTTCCGGGTCCTGAGTAAGGGAAAGCTCTCCAACCGTCACGAGCGGCCCATGATCGAAGGTCTGATACTGATCCAGCACCTCCCGCTTCATCTCCTTGCAGAACTCGTGTATCCTCGGGCCATTGCACCAGAATTGCGGCGCTGCTTGGAAGTAATTGTTCGGGTCTGTGATGGGCGCATCCACGAAGGGAAGAAATTTGCTGTACTTGTTTACAGTATCAACTCTGAAGCCGTCGATGCCCTTGTCGAGCCAGAATCTCATAGCGCTCTGATAAATGGCTTTGCGGCACTCTTCGTTGTCCCAGTTGAGATCTGGCTGTTCTGGTGCGTAGAGGTGCAGGTAATACTCTTGGGTGTGCTCGTCCCAAGTCCAGGTGCCGCCAGCGAAATAGCTTCGATAATTTGTCGGGGGCAACCTGTTGCCTTTTTCGTCATAGCGAGCCGGTCTCCAGAAATACCAGTCTCTTTTTGGGTTGTCTTTCGACGATCTCGACTCTTTGAACCAGGCATGCTCAACCGAGGTGTGATTGACCACGAGGTCCAGAATGAGCTTCATGTTGCGGTCGTGACAGCCTTTCACCAACTTCTCAACGTCTTCAACAGTGCCATAAGGCGCATAGACTGCCTCGTAGTCGGAAATGTCATAACCCATGTCGACCTGTGGGCTTTCGAACATCGGTGATAGCCAGACGACATCGACTCCGAGCTCCTCCAGATAATCTAGCTTGGATATCAGGCCGGGAATATCTCCCCACCCGTCTCCATTGGAGTCCTTGAAGCTGGCTGGGTAGACCTATTAGACCATGTCAGCGATCGTTGGTGCATACCCTGGCGTCCGTGGGAATTGCTCACTTGATAGATACATGCATCTTTCCACCACACTCGCTCGTGCTTTGTGATGCCGATTTTATCCGACATGGTTTCCAGATGAAATTGAACGTGGTCAGGAGTTTCTTAGATAACACCCAGCAAGTCCTTTGAGAGGACGAAATTCCTGAAGCCGAGCGTTACAAGGTGAGAGTGATGAACTTTCAACATTTGTGTTTTCTGGGTTAGCGCATCTCGTCAGCTGTCGTTTTCGCAGTGCTCAGTGGGCGGCGCCGACCACGGACAGGCTGTACGACGGTCGTGTGGAGACGGCGCCAAACCCCTCTTCTGATGCGGGCGAAGAGCTGGGCTCGGCATGCTAAGTCTGACAGTTGGCGGAGCATTCTACCCTTGGCGAAATGGCGGACGCCCCCTGGCCTTCTGCCCCATCTACAGGCAGTCGATCTGGGATGGGATGACTGTGTATGAGCAGTTCGAACTAGAAAAGGCCCTTTGAGGTCAACGTCAAAGCCAAGATTGCGCCGCTGCATGGTCTCGTCGGGCCGACAAGAGAGCGGCATTGGAGAACGCCACGCAGAACAGTCAACGAGTTTCTGCGGGTGTGCACTGGCTACTTACTCAATCAGCTGCGCCAAGTCGCATGAGAAGGGTCGAGGTGACCCATGCCTCCATCCTAGCGCTGATGCATCATGTCGGTGGTGGTCTGCCAAGCAGCGGAGGACAGTCGTTTCCTGGTCGCCGCCGTTGAACACTTCCCCATTAGGACCTCACGACTGGCAGCGGTCGCCGTGCAATTCACCGAGCCGCCCTCTAGGGCTCGCTTATTGTACGTTGTACCGCATCCCGGACCGGGGTTCGTACAGCGACCCTGGGAGACCTCGTGCATTGCAGCTTCTGCCATATATGGACCGTCGGTGGTAGAAAAGTGAACAGAGGGACCTAGAGACGGACAGCTTTGTCGGCCTTCCGAGTCCTTCAGTTCAGCTCATCTTGAGGAGCATCATAACGTTACACAACATGTCGAATGATCAACATGGCTCGGCTGGACATGCGCTTGACAGCATCTCCAAGCCCACCGCGGAGCAGAATTCTGTGATGGGGGCGGAGAACATCATCAAGCCCAATGTCCTGGCTCAACATGCGGCCACGGAGGAAAAGACGATGTCTCTTGGCCAGGCACTCAAGCTATATCCAAAGGCCATTGGATGGTCAGTGCTACTCTCCTCGACCCTGATCATGGAAGGTTACGATCTCGCGCTTCTCGGTTCGCTCTATGCCTCTCCGCAGTTCAACATGAAATTTGGAGTCTGGAACGACTCGACTGGGGAGTACGCAGTGCCAGCTCCATGGCAGTCCGCGCTTTCCAACGGCGCCCGTGCCGGCGAGGTCATCGGTCTTCTCATCAATGGCATTGCATCTGACCGATTTGGCTACCGCAAGACCATGATTGCTTCCCTGATGGCCATGATTGCATGTGTTTTCGCCATCTTCTTCGCACCCAACGTCCAGATTCTCGTCCTCGGAGAGGTGCTCTGCGGCATACCGTGGGGCGTGTTCCAGACGTTGAGCACAGCATATGCGTCTGAAGTCAGTCCAGTCATTCTCAGGCCTTACCTGACTACTTTTGTCAACATGTGCTGGGTAATGGGCCAGTTCATCGCTGCGGGCGTCAACCGTGCATCCGTCACTCGTGACGACCAGTGGGCTTATAAAATCCCATTCGCTATTCAATGGGTCTGGCCACCACTCATTCTGGCCGGAGTCATATTTGCTCCAGAGAGGTATGTTATCGAAGATACTATCCGAAAATTCCCATCTGACATCCCGGAAGTCCTTGGTGGCATGTTCGACAAGGCGACAACCAAGGTGCTAAGAGAGCGCTGCTACGACTCACGTCGATGAACAATCCGGATTTTGACCCGGACGAGACCATCGCCATGATCGAGCATACCAATGAACTGGAGAAATCTCTCAGGGCTGGGACGACATACTGGGATTGCTTCAAAGGCGTCGACCTTCGGCGAACCGAGATTGTCTGCATTCTTTGGATCGGGCAGACACTTACGGGACAGAACTTGATGTAGGCCACATCCTCGGAAGGCATTCTTGCTTTCCTGCCTACTGATCTTAATTTCCTGCAGGGGCTATTTCTCATACTTCATGTCGCAAGCTGGAATGGATACAGTCCATTCATTCGATTTGAGCCTCGCCCAGATGGCACTCGGCTTGATTGGTACAGCCGGGTCCTGGTATCTGATGTCCAGAGTTGGTAGAAGGACTATCCACCTCTGCGGAGTTGCTATGCTGTTCTCTATCCTACTCATCATCGGCTGCATTTCCTTCGCCGGCACCAACGCATCCCTCTGGGCCACCGGCGCCATGCTCATCACTTTCACCTTCTTCTACGACTTCACGGTCGGGCCAGTCACCTACTCGCTGATCTCTGAGCTATCTTCGACCCGCCTGAAAGCCAAGACCATAGTGTTGGCCCGCTCACTCTACAACATCAGCAATATAGTCGTCAATGTACTGACCAACTATCAGCTAAGCAAGACATCATGGAACTGGGGGGCCCGGACGGCCTTTTTCTGGGCGGGCACTTGCGGTTGTGTTCTTGTGTGGGTGTACTTTCGCCTGCCTGAGCCTCGAGGCAGGACTTATGGAGAACTGGACCTGCTTTTCGAACACCGCGTATCAGCTCGCAAGTTCAAGAGCACCACCGTTGATCCATACGGTCAGGGAACGTCCTCTGTGATCAAAGCAAATATTGAGGACAAGGATTAACACAGGAAAATGGGAGGAAATGCTTAATTTGGGTTTATTCAATGTTTGGAGCTAATTCTCGCTCTGCGCTCGAAATGACCGCGTGAGATTTGCAAGATTTTACAGATGAAATGAACGTGGCTCGGCAGTGCACAATTTGATGTTGTCATCTTCAGGGGTCAAGTCAAGCATGGCTGATCCGTGGTGAGACTTTGTTTGACATGATGACAACGCTTTCATGAAAGCCCTGGGGTGTTGATGGATCATCTATGGGTATTCGAAGAATATCATGAAGTGATAGTCCGCTCCTCCATTCGCATAGGGATGAAACTTGAAAGCGGAAACTTGAAGTCGTGTGTGGCTCATGTAACGATTTCCCTCCACCATCCGTTTTGCAAGCTTACAGAAGTTAGCTTTACGGCATAGTATGATGAACTGCGCCTTCTCATTTTTAGTTCCACGCGCACGTATGGTGAGCGGTTTTGTACCTAGGTACTCTTACTAATGCCCATTTTCTTGCAAACGCTTGGCTTGAGGCTGTCCCGGGTCGTCTCTTCCACCTCAGAAAAGAATAGACTCCGAATTGACTCAATCTCGCAGGGCCGCATCGATCCTCTTAACGCGAGATGCCAAGCTGGCGTTGGACCTAAAACATCGTAACCATAGTCTTGCAGAGTTCTAACCCCAGGGTATGGTAGTGGATCAGACAGGTCGTAGCTGACATTTTGCTGCAGCCTCGGCCCTGGTAAAGGTTCCTTATCTTTGTCTCCAAAACACATAATTGACTTGGGTTTCAACTGTACTGATGCGACAAGTAAAATTTCAACAAGAAGGCTTGCAAGGCTGAACTGGCCCAACGTATTCTTGCTATGTCTTCCAGTGCCCTGCACCGACGAGTCACTAAAGCGGAGCAACAAAGAATTTTGTCTACGCTGGGATCAGGCCTTCTCACCACGTCAGGTGGTCTCGTTCTCAATCCGTGTATCCGAAGGCGTATGCGCTCACTATGTCAATAGAACGTCAAAGAGCCTTTCTTTCGTTTCGTCCTGAAGGGTGAACATGAGCCAAAAGTACAGCAGCAAAACCAGTTGACACTTTATCGAGAACCAGTGCACTAACGCCTCAAAATTCGTGGACGACTTGAGTATGCAGGACCGAGCCCAGTGCTGCAGATAATCAAATCTCAATGCGCAGAGTTCTCACATGGAGCATGTGGTTGGCGAAAGCACTCATTAAGTCTAAGCCTAATGTAAGAACATCCGCTGGATCTGGATTTATCAAATTCCCAACATCCCCGTGCAATATTTTCCTGGTTTCTGTCTCTTTTGTTCATTGGGGCAGACGAATATTGATACCCCAATGGCACTGCCCGGTGTAGTTGTCTTCGCACAGAGGTACGAGTTCCGGAACGAAGCCAGCACTGATTCTTTACGTCTTGAGACTGCGGTCTCTTGCCCTTCCATGCCCATCTTGATCTGGCTGAGACATGTTGTTGTTCAAGATCCCAGCGGGTTCTAATTCGACAATTGCTTCTTTCAAAGTCGGATGGCAATTGAAAATCGCGAAGAAGAATTTCTCGATAAGCCCCCAAAACCGTAGGATGAGGTCCTTCTGTGATGACAAAAAAGCAAGTCCGCCCAGTGCAACAGCTGCCAACTGATCTTGATCGCTGAGGGAAGCTGTTGTCAGGGGTATGAGCCCCCGAGCTCGGCCATACACGATCCACATGATGGCGTCGGGAGCGATAATGTTACTAGAGTAACGTAAACAGAAAAGTCGGAAAGCAAAGTTGTTCACCCAGTCCTTCATCGTGAAGACTCGGATTGCTGAATCAACTACTGCGAATTTTCCGCGCCAACCAGGGCTGTCGCGCCAGGATAGTCTGTATGAGGATGTCTGATTTATAGCGAATGAAGCCAAGGGCACAGAGCCCAAGAAGTAAGTTAAGATGTCGATGGAACGAGGTACTGGGTATGCCTTTGAAATCAGGTACTCAGTTGACCCAGACTTCCCTGGAACGTAGGTATCTAGAAACATTGCGTAGTTCTCCAAGCAGGTGAGCGAGCTGTTTGTTGATGGGTCTTCGAGCGCGCTGCAGTCACGCAAGGTGTTGTCCACTAGTGCCTTAGTATTGTTCAGAAGGACTCTAGGGAACAGAATCACAACAGTGCTGAAAATGAATGAGAGCTCCTTCAAAGCGACCCGGAATTTAATGGCGTTGATCCGGTCATTTTGAATATTTCCGTTGTCATTGATCCGTGGATGGATGACGTATGATTTCCAAATACCAAATAACAATCTTCCAAGCGTTAGGGCAAGGAATATGAATGTGATAAGATTGTACTGTAGGAGGACTGCCACGGGCGCATGGAACGATGCTGTCGAGCGTTTGTCATGTGCTGCTTCCCTCAGGTCCCGCTGTGCAATGTATGGAAAACCGGCGACAATCGATAGGGACAAGCAGGACCAAAAGAGTTTTCTCGCAAAAGATCGAATCTGTTGGGATAGGTGCTGCGGCGGGGTCGACTCAGGCTTGAGGCAAAGATCGAACGCGAAACCGGCACACTGCATCCACCATGCTATCAAAGAACCCGGGCCGTAGTATCCAGAGACTTTTGATGCACCGAACTCCAGCCCTAATGTATCATTTGTTGTAACCATCACGGATGTTGCGATACAAGTAGTAAGGGTTGCCACAGAGTGCGGAGTCGGATTCTGTGATAAGAGACAATCGGTAAATCGACGTGAGTGTATTTCCCAGTATGTTCTAGTATGTTAACAGAGAAAAGTTTTGGAGTTAAGAAGAAATGAGCAGAAGACTTCAAAGCTGGGAACATATGTATTTGAGGAGGCCGCGTAAGACACGTCACAATACGAGATGCGGGCGTTGTGAGCTTCTGTGAAGGATGTCTCTGAAACCTATGGCACAGATCGGCATGTTGTGCGCCTTCGATGGATACTGAACTACGCACTGGATCGAGATGGCCGCAGAGTTTAGGTAGCACCACATGGACTATTTGTTGCCTTTCCAAGGTGGTCTGCCGCTGCAGAGACCAGCGAACTATAGCTTACGTCCCGTACGACGTAGCTTGCAGTATTTCCAATCCTGGCAAGACCAGACCAGCCTGCAAGACCAGACCAGCCTGTGAATGCTTGCGTCTTGCCTACATAGTTGTATGAGAGACGTGCAAGGGTTGGTAGTGTAAATTGACTAGCTTGGTACTAGTACGACTGATTCCAACACACTGCTGATTACTTAAGTACCTAGGTATTCTCCGGAACATGGGAAACCTGAGTTTGAGTTGTAAAAACACATATACACCAATCTGATAAGTAATTCAATTTGATAGTGATCTCAGCAATACTCCGACCCAGCATTTTTATTTGATCGCCACTTTCACATCAATTGGCAAGCCAAGTAGAATTTCTCACATGCGCAATTCAGAGTTCGTGAAAAGTGAGCATGCATAGAACGTGCAGTGAAGCCGGTTCAGACTTTAGAACAAGTACCAGTCCCGTGGAGAGCACCTGCCTTTGTTGAAACTGGAAATATACCAGATAACCACTCATCCGAAACCCGACTTTACTCTCTAGTTCTTCACGCATTATGATGCTGAGAGAGATATTGTCAAGTTTAACTGTACTTGATTGCAATGTCCAGAGTAGGAAAAAACGTGGGTAGTTGGAATCAAATGGCACTAGTCCTTGATGGTAAATGCGCAGCATCGCAAGACATTTTGAACAGCTTTGCATACAGCCTAAGCAAGAGCTGTCACTGAATGTGGGAGTAGTGCTCGTAGCACTTTGCGATGAAGATGGTGGTAATTGGTGCAGTAATGCGGGGAAGAACCCAGGTACGCGCTGGGTATTGACTTCGGCCCGCGTCGGAGCTCATATTATTAGAAGCTCAGTATATTGCCAAGCTCCTTTAGTAAAGTGCTTGTTGCAGGGGCAATGGAATTGGTGCGCGTATACATCTGTCTTGGCTGGCCGTGCTCTATGTGGGTCTACCGGAACAGTTAAATGACACATGATCACGAGAACTTGGACCGCCGGTGTTATGTTGTCCGGGCTCGCCAATACGACTCTAGACATGTGCATGGGTTTCCAGTATATAAGCACGAGTATGTAAGAACAAGGCGTCAACGTAGGTGACAAGGTACTAGGACTCATTCTGGACCGTACTCGTCGAGAAGGCTGTGCAGATTCCAGACGCCCAAGATGCATTTGCTACGGACCGCCTTCCTCGGCTTTGTCAGCCTTTTGACGCTGCAAGTCACGGCCACGCCAACTCCGTCGATCGAGGAGCGCCAGACAGCGACCATCTCGAACCGGGTCATCTTCTCGCCCCCGACAAATGCTGGGTGGGTCGACCCACGAGTCTTGTACGCTCGGGCGGTCCAACTGAAGTCTGGAGCTCTGATTGCTACGTGGGAGAATTATTCTCCTGAGCCCCGGCTGTCTACTTCCCCATCTATAGGTCAGCAGATGGCGGTTCAACGTGGACTGAGATTGGTCGAGTTCGGGACACCGTCAACGGCTGGGGCTTGCGATACCAGCCTTACTTGTATGAGCTGCCCAGTGCCATCGGGCGGTTCCCTGCTGGCACACTGCTCCTGGCTGGCAACAGCATCCCGACCGACCTGAGCAAGACCAAGATCGATGTTTATGCTAGTACTGATGGCGGCGTGAACTGGTCTTTCGTCAGCAGTGTGGCAGCCGGAGGTGAAGCCCGCCCAAACAATGGCTTGACTCCCGTCTGGGAACCTCTGCTCATGTGAGTTTTACCACCTCTCTGCTCAAGATGACTTATATTCCAGAGGAGAGGACTGACACACTGGCAGGGTCTACAACAACCAGTTGATTTGCTACTATGCCGATCAGCGCGACTCAAGGAACGGACAAAAGCTTTCGCACCAAACAACCACCGATCTCGTCTCTTGGAGTTCCCCAGTAGACGACGTCAGGGATGCAAGCAACTACGCAGCACGCCCCGGAATGCCAGCCATCGTAAAGCTGCCCAACAACAACTACATCTTCGCCTATGAGATGTGCGGAACCGACGGCTGCCGTGTGCACTACCGGATCACTAGCAACCCACTCAACGTCGCTGCAGCCGCCGACATTACGCTGAGATCCACGGCCGGAACTGTGCCCACTAGCTCGCCATACGTGGTCTGGTCCAGCGTCGGAGGTGCCAACGGGACCATCATCCTAAGCGGTGGAAGTCAGTCGGCAATCTTCACCAACAGAGCTTTGGGGGCATCGAATGCATGGATCCAGTACAACACGCCGCAGCCTAATGCGTACTCTCGCGGGCTGGCCGTCTTCCAGAACGATGCCAACAAGCTTGCCATCATCGGGGGAGGCTGGCTGCCACCTAGCAGCACCAATCAGGTCAGCATTAGCGTTATTGACATTGGAGCTACGATTGGGGCTTGATTTGAGCTTGGGAGCCGGGGAGAAGCAAGCATATTCAAACTTCAAGATAGCAAACAATGCATCATCTGTCGCGCAGATGGGGATAAGGCTTTTCCCCTCACTAATTGCAGCCGTTGCACTCGTATGAATACTGGAATGGCACCGCGCCCTGTTTCGTGCAATTGAATGTCAGTCCACGTGCATCTGACAGTCCCTAGTTTGCCCACTTGTCTGCGGCGGATGCAAGTCAGCATCCGTCATACGCGGGAGCGTGGCGCAGTCCTGTCACTAGCCTAAGCTGCACTACACTGAGGAGGCCTCTAGCTTAGTGTGACCTCAGCTGAGGCAGCCTGTAAGGCACCTGAAAGTAATCCAAGCGGTTCTTTACACCCAGGCCTGAATTATTTAACCACGTCGCCGTCAGACTTGGCACTTTCGAGTTCTTCCTCCCGCCAGCGAAACCTTTACAGAAAAGACAACCACTGGCAAAGGCTGAACACGTATCACAACCAAGATGCAGATCCCGTATAATCAATATGCCCAGCCTCAGGACCAGCGCAGTCCATCCCCATACGCGCCCTCCTCTCCTTATCAGCAGCAGAACGGGCCTTACGAGGCTCCACAGCAGCCACCCTACGGATCCCCAGGTGGTCCCCCGCCGTCATATAATCAGTATGCGCTGCCAAACAACCCGTCATATCCTCACCAGTCGCAACCAAGCTACTCTGGACACCAGTCACCCTACCAGGACTCACAATCTCCTCCTCCTCAAGGCTATCAATACAGCGCACCAGCTCAGCAACAGTACGCATCTCCGCCGCCGAGCCACTCCCCGTACCAACAAGAGCCATCACGCCACCAACAGGGCCCACCATCTCAGGGCGAATATGGCGCTGCTGCAAGCTACATGAACCCGGGCCAGCCGGATGACCAGGAGCGTGGAGTCCTGGGTGCTCTAGCCGGCGGCGCAGCCGGAGCATATGCGGGCCACAAGGTGAACCACGGCTTCCTTGGGGCCCTGGGCGGTGCATTCGCGGGGCACAAGCTGCAGGACGCCATCAGCGACCACAACAAGCAGAAGAAGGAGGAGAAGAAGCAGTCTCATTCGCCCCAGCCGCATCAGTACGCACACCAGCCGCCGCCGCCTTCTCACTCTCCGAGGCCGCAATACGCGGGTAATTTCTCCGCGTCTTCGAGCCAGATGAACCTCGACGGGGACTATGACCTCATCGCCTCATGCAGGAGGATGGACGGGAGCCAGAGGTTGACTTCTATCAGCCTGAACAACTGCCTCACGAATACCGATGGCCACTTGCGGTGGGCGAAGGGCGGCAACTTTGGTGCGTCGGCCAGGAACGTGCGCCTTGTTGACGGCGGCCGGACTTTGGAGGCTGAGCTGAGGAACTGCGGTGGTCATTGGGTGAGGGACCGGATCGCTCTGGATGAGAAGATCTCGAACAGCAATGGGGACTTGGTGATGATATGAGAACCAAGGAGAAATCACTGAGCCAAGCGGCGGCAGCAGTGGTCGAATTCTGGAAATGACACTCTCCAGAAATATCGGGTGATTACTAAATTAATTTTATTGATATCTCTACCATCGGTCCGCCTCCATGCCATGCCGAGCTCTGGGGAACTCCTCTAGGGCTGTTGACTGTTGTTTGCTCGGAGTTGTCGAACTCTCTAGCCACAGAGATTGATACGTGTTCAGCGAAGGGTGCGCCATGCTCGTGAATAAGAAGTCTCGAGGTCGTGAATAGTATATCAAATCAGGATGGATAGGCAGCTTGATTGAGTGTGTACTCGCCTAGGGCGCTCCATCATCGCCATGTCCGCCCGCGTTCGAGTGCAGTGCTCTCCGAACAATGAACATATCCTGGCACGCGTGCTCTTATCTACGCCAGGTAACTCAAAGTCGCAGTAACTTTAAGGTCGTATCAAACGAATCTCAGGTCAGCCAGCCAGCCAGCCAGTGTAACCTTATCTCCGCTGGGGTGCCCTATCAGACCGACACGCCAAGCATCACATTCCGAGCATGCCTATGGACTACGATGATAGCGTAGCGGCAACTCTGCTTGATTGTCTTCCCCACAGTTCCGTCCTCCACGATGTACGGGGACCCGGAAACTACCGTCAGTTCGTCCGCCATGTTATGGCTTCCCCAACCCCATGGCTGGGAGCCACTGGCGGCACTTTCTCGTCATTGGCGGCGGTGTGTTACCACTCAGGCTCAGCTAGGTGCCAATTTGTTGCATCGGAAGACCGCTGACAACCACTCAGAAGGCGTATGACGGAGCTTGACGACCGCCCTAGTTGAGCTGGCGATACTGCCGATTCCAGGATAGGGAACTTTTTTGACCACAGCCAGGGTCTTGTGAGGGGGACATGGATCGGGATGGGCATCTATCGGAGCTTGATCTGAGACAGACATTAGCCCACAGCTTGATAGGCCAAGATAAGGCTTATCTCTTCCACATATTCTCTCTATATTCAAATATGAGACTTAGCTCGGTGCTTATGGGGACTCGTAAATGCTGCATGGCTCTCTACATTGCTCAGGAAAGCCCTTTTTCGATCTCAGCGTAGTGGCTACAGCCTTGAAATATTTCTCCTAAACCTCGAAACCGATCGAGCCTTTTGAAGTGAGATCGGCATTGCAAAGATGCATTCGTTTGAGAATGCCAGCTCAGAGAAGAAACCCGACATCTTGCATCCCTCGAGCGGCGAGGAGGATGCCCAAGCGCCGGTGGCTCTCGGGACAGTCACAGAGCTTCACGACCTGACCATTCTAGGCTATAAACCCGAGCTTCGCCGTAACCGGTCAATGTTCACATTACTCTTCCAGTCATTAGCTATTGCAGCAGTCAGTTGCAGCCATATCTGACGCCGTGTCGCCATCCTGGAGCCGCTGACCCAAGACCACAGATACCATACGGCTTCGGCGGACCCCTCATCTCTGCGATCTATGGCGGTGGTGAGTAATCAAGAGGACGCCATTAAAGCTCATACTAAAGCTTTAACAGGTCAATTGCCAATGTTCCTTGGTTGGGTTGTCGTTCTTATCGTCGATGAATGCGTGGCATTATCCTTGGGAGAATTCGCGTCCAAATATCCAACATCTGCCGGGCCTTACTACTGGTCGTTCCAGCTGGCAAGTCCTCATGTGCGAACGGTCTTGTCGTTCATTACTGGTACGTTTCTGTTATGACCGGGATATCTTTTAGTGAATATGAGTCTAGAAATAAATACAATGATCTTTAGGCTGACAAAAGGTTTAACAGGATGGACTTGGCTGATCGGGAACTGGACGATCACACTCAGTGTCAATTTCGGGTTCGCCTCTTTAATCGCTGCGACTGTCGCGCTGTACCATCCAGACTGGACGCCAGAGTCATGGCAGCTGCTCCTGATATTCTATGCAATCTGCCTACTCACGTTTGTCATTGTCGCTTACGGGAACAAACTCCTGCCTATGGTCGACACCATTTGTGCTGCATTTACCGCACTCAGCATCCTGATCACCCTGATTTGCCTATCAGCGAAAGCCTCAGTCGGTAGGCACTCAGCGAGAGACACCCTCGTAAGACAGTTCCATTGGTATTCAAAGACCCAAGTAGAGCTAATGGGGCAGTAGGGATATTATGATACATCTCTTTCCGGCTGGGGAGGGTTTTCATTCTTCATCGGCATGCTACCCGCAGCATACACGTGAGTGCCTCTCTATTTGCTGAGCATCTGACCGAAATGGCATACTGATATCCATGCAGATTCTCGGCAATCGGTATGATCACATCCATGGCGGAAGAATGCGGCGACCCCACGACGAAGCTGCCAAAAGCCATATCGCTGTGCGTCCCCGTTGGAGGAATCGCCGGTCTCTTCTTCATCATTCCTATCTGCGCGACAATGCCGCCATTGGAGGACATCCTGGGCGCGCCGGTGGGACAGGCCCTGCCGTATATTTTCGGAGTGGTCATGGATTCACCAGGCGGCGGGCTGGGGCTGACATTCCTCGTCCTGGTCATCACGCTATTCTGTTCGATCTCCATCACAGTGGCTGCCTCTCGATGCACGTGGGCATTCGCGCGAGACAAGGCTTTGCCTCTGTCGCGGCTCTGGTCGAAAGTTGATACCCGGCACGGAACGCCAATTTGGGCCCTGACACTGGTGAGTTGCCACACGAATAAGAGCATCGTGATATCCGGATCGTGCTACCGTAGCCAATCACAATCTGGCTTTGCTGACCCTGGCCTTCGAACATAGACGACAGTTGTACAAATGCTGCTTGGACTGATCAACCTCGGATCATCATCAGCTTTCCTGGCCTTCGTCTCGGTCGGCGTGATCTCACTGGCTGTGTCTTATGGTATTCCCATCGCCATCTCACTCTTCCACCGCCGCCGAGACGTCAATGGCGCACGGTGGACCATGGGAAGCGCTGTCGGCTGGGTCGTCAATACCATCGCCCTTCTATGGATCGTTTTTGAGATGATTCTATTCTCAATGCCGACGGTGCTCCCGGTCACGGAAGTCTCAATGAATTATGCGATTGTGGTTTTCTTTGGCTTTATGGCCATCAGTGGAGCGTGGTATGCAGTCCATGCGCGGAAAGGTAAGTATGCTACCGTAGACCCTTGTTTCGTCCCCCGCTAACACGACCTACTTCAGTGTATAAGGGACCGCCGGAGTCGGATGGACTGGTCGTTACTTCTTGAAGTGCTCTGCTTCCAATGTGGACACATACGCCCCTGTCCACGTCTAACGCAGCGCACTCCATTCTCTTCAGACGCCGCCTTGTGTGACATCTTCGGAGTAGACTTTCTATAGCATAATCCATGTGCGGATTTCAGGATACGCCTTGCTCGTCCTCCTCATCTCCGTCGAGGTCGTCCATGTGCTCCCTAGCCCATGGGCTTCTCTCCCGAAGCAGTCGGCCATGTCTACTCCACACGAAAGGGATCGGCACCAGTATCACTGCCAGGCCAGCGAGAAGTGTTCCTGCCCATTGGTAGCCCATTCTGGTGAAAAGACTGTGTGCAAAGAGAGGAAAGGCCGCGCCGAAAAGATTGCGAATGAGCCCAATCCCAGCTAGTGCAGAAGCTGAATAGACCTTGTATGAGTCCTCCGTGTATGTGAATGTCCTAGTGCTCGTCAGTGGTTGCTCTCACATTGCCACAAGATGTGGATGATTTGGAACTTGGAGAACCAAATCCTGAAAAGAGCTGGGCCTTACATGAGAATCAGAGTGTAAAAGCTAAAGCCCCACAAAGCCGACGCCAGGACGGGGAAAATCGGATGTATGTGAGGGCTGGTTGTGAGGGCAAATAAAAGCAGTGACACCGGGAATACTATTTCAAGAGCGTCAGCAGAGCAGTCTCCACATTGTTCCAGATAATCCCAATGGAGCACTCACACACTGCAGCGATTTTGGGCAGCAACCCAACTCGCGCCTCTGGGACATTCTTGCCACCGGATTCCTCGACACGTCTCTGGTAGTATTTCTCCTGCCAAATATTCGCAACAGGGCCGAGACTGATACCGACGACCAGGCCAAGGAAGCAAATACCCACACCGATTGCGTCAAAGCCGTGGCCATGACCGAAGACTAGGGCAAATGCAGTGTTGAAAAGGAAGCTCAAGCCATAGAGATACCCGTTGTAGAGAGCAGCGCACACAATGATGAGCTCCGTGCCGAGGAACCTGAACGGCCTGGCAAGTGTGATGGTGAAGAGTTCCTTCACGCTCCTCTGCTTCAGGTTCTCAGGGACATCGATGGTCGCCTCGCCGCTGTTCTGCTTGCGTTCCTGTTCGACTCGTCTGGCGAGAATTATGCTGTGGCGGGTCTCCCCACAGTATACCAGTGAGGCTGTCATGATAACCCATAGGCTGCCACAGATTGCAAGCAGGGCCCAAAAGACATCTCGCCAACCTCTGTGGTGGGCCACAAAGGACATCATGAAGAAGCCAGACGGAGATCCACAGGTAGCCGCCCAGAGATACAAGGACATTGCCGGACCAGTATCGTGAGGGTGATACAGATCTGCGATAGTGCCCCCAAAGTTTGCTGTTCGAAATCAGTAAGCCTGAACGAGATATTCCTTTACACATGTCAACTCTTACCAATTGTTACCGAAGCAAAGTAGCCTGACAGAAGCCGCACCGGTAGGAACACTGCAAGATTTGGGGCCAGAGCTGAGACCGCAAGGAGGCATAGGTAAACAAAGTAAGAGTAAATGTAGACTGGACGTCTTCCGTAGTACTGCAGCATTCTATCGTTAGCTGCGAATGGGGAGGCATTAGTGTGGGGCTGTAACACGTACCTCAGAAAGGGGAGCCAATGTCATCTGATGAATGTTAGCCACCTGCTGCTGAACCTAGAGCAATGCATTTGTACTGACAGGTCCAAAAGCCAGCCCCAGCACGTAGGCGGACAGCCCCAAAGTGCCCAGACCTGGTGGAAGTCCAAAGTCCTCGGCAAACTTTTTGCTGGCTGGTGAGAATCCAGAGGCACCCCAACTGACCGACAAATCGATTAGCAGTATAGGTCCAATCATCAACCACTTCTTCGACCACGACCAGTTCCTTGGATCTTCTGGATCCCCGGGAGAGAAATGCACAACCGTGGTTCCATGCTGTTGGCCGCCATGTAGATTGTTGGAGTGACTGCCGTAGTCCCGGTATTGGCTTGCCGAGCCCAGCAGCGGCTGTTCTGCTGAAGGAGCCTGGCCTGCCATCCTCCGTGGACTGTCAATGTGGTACCAAGGACTCGTTGGAAACTTTCTCAGATGCGCTGATCAGAGCCTCCCAGAATACCACAGAGAACAATGTAACTAGGCTCGACGAGGCCTGATGTTTGGGCGACACCCCTCTCGCGCTCTTATCATGAAGTGGAGCTGCCGCGGTCACGCCTTCGACGACGTCTTGAGATAAGCGACGATTCCCGAAGCTAGCTGCACGGTGGCCGGCGCGCGCTTTTCTTCACTAGGAAATCACCTCAACAGCTGGCTCGAATGCGCCGTTCGAAATTCGATCTGCATAGATAATCTCCTGAATTTAAAGGCCTCGGCATAATAGTGCGAGATATTTGTTGACTCGTCGATGCTGGTTTTCGAAGTGGTCAACTGACCCGTGAGGTCAGCCGTCAGGCCTGTCTTGTACCGGCATTACCCCAGTAGCTGCACATGACGTCGGAGATGCGAGGACAAGCAGGGGCGTTCGAACCCGGACCCTAAAAATGGCAACTTGCGTGGTGTGAATCCAGAGGCCGGAAGCGACACCATGCCAGTGGGTTTGAAGATGTTGACAAGATGAGCAACAATTTAATTTCTCAGCGTGACCTTTGTATGCCCAGGTGGCTGAGATTTGAAAATGGCGTGAAAGTGCTCGTACCTCACAGACATGCCACCGCCCTTCTTTTCGAAGATGGACATTACATTATCAAGCAGTACCCCAGGTCCCTACTAACAAGCAATTCAATTCCATGAAGTCGTTCGTCTACATGCTCGTGTCACTTGATATGAGATTTGCTTCAATAAGTATAACATGATGAAAATTTTGTTTTGCCTAAGCTAATCAACATTATCATTTTGGTCCTTCAGGGACTACTAGGAATTAACTATTTTGACTTTCGAATGGCGCCGTTTGGTACCGACCCAGGTGCCCTGGTAAAGACAGACTTCCAAAGAAAAAGAAAATTAGGCTTCCACGGTCCAATAGTGAACGGAATTGATGGGCCAATTCAGAAAGTGGCAGAGTTCATCAAAAGGAATTGGAGATCCCCTATGAAATCAGGCCTATCTCGATCTGGAGCTAGGAGATTCCGGACATTACAGGCAAACTAGGCGTTAAGTGCAACCGCCATACCTAAGAAATACGGGGCCGTTTATGAATCCTCTCGCTTCCCGTCCGACTCAATTTCTCATAATAATAAGCAGATCATGTTGTGTCTGCTGCTGGGGGAATCGCACAGAAGCAAATTCATCCCCGAAGAGCTCGGTGGTGATTGACAACACAGCTCCTAGTATCCCTCCTTCACCCTTGAGAAATCGCGTCGTTGGGCCGCAGTTGGGCTCCTCGCTATGATATCATTCAGGTCCTCCTGCCCTGGGAGCCGCCGGAGTTTGAAACGCTGGTACAGCCCGCCCTTTGCATTGTGCCGTTCCTGAACTCCTATCACCTCGTATAGTCCATCGTATCTTATGCCGCAAGAGGGTGAGTAATGGTGCTGGTGTCCTTCTCTTGGGGAACTCCTCAAGACGCGTACCGGCCGTCCTGTTTGCCATGATGCCACCAATGAGTCGTTGGTTGCCCTTTGAGGGAACTCATTGGGGTTTGTGCTCTTGTCAGCGCCTTCGCCGCTGTAATACAGCACTTCTCCCTCATCCGCATCCTCTTCATACTGCCCAGACACGGAAATAGCGTAAGCTCCGCGCTCCGCGTCCCCACAGATCCCACGCACCCTGCCCGCATGTGCTCCTTTGAAACGCGCGATAATGTTTCTGGGAAACCAATCTCCGGGAGTGAGGCCGTTGTGGCCATATGCTTTGAAATCTCGCTGCTCGTCACGGTAGCGGTGGTCGAGGTCATAGTCGATTTTCTGCTTGTCCGGGACCATGATAGCGCCATGCATAATCCCATCTATGCCCCAGATGGGATGGTCCGCTGGCGGCCCGCCTTTGGTCGTTCTAGGTCTGGCAGCGGCGTCACCCCAACCCTCAGAGTCAAACTTCTCGTATAGGAGCTCAGCAGTGGCTACCAGATCCTCGGGGAGCTCGCAGTCATTGTCGATGACTTCCTGGAGTCTGATATCGATCATTGCATAATCTCTGACTTCTGGGCACATGCGCATATCAAATCGCATGTATGGGAAGAGCTTTTTCCTTATGAAGGCTAAGTTCTCCCGGGCGTCGCGACTAAGTGGGTGGCCGCGAGATCTGCGGAATTGTTTGATGAGCTTTGAGATTCTGGGGGCTTCAGTCTTCATCCAGCGCGCCTCGGTGGGTTTGGGTTTGACTATGTCCTCGGACGTTCTCGTGTCATCCGGATGCCGGACACGTTCCGCAGCAGCACGACGTCCTCTAGGCATTATTTTATGTTTATGATTAGGACTACGACCACAACGGTTGTTGCAGCGAGGTCAGAACCTTATTGTATGTCACCAAAATGGTGCTCCTAAAAGGGAGTCACCAGATGGACGACTATATGCAGGACAGTGCGTCCTTTCTATATGCTTATATGTTTCTTAGTCCTGTGAGGACATATGTATTCTCATAATTTGAGAGCTGCGCCGACACGGCTATCAGCAAGTGTGTTCTTGTGACGTGAAACGTGTGAGCACGAACTTTGCGCTTTTTGTAACGACAATGGTGTTGGCTGAGTTATAGGTTGTCTGTACTTAACAAAGCTTATGTGGCTTAAAATAAGTACTTATTTATTGTTTTTTAGTCGCAGTGGTGGGGCTTGTGTGTATCAAGAGGTGTGGGACAAATGATTTAGAAAAGAATTGTAAGTCTAACGAACAAACGGAGGGGGAAGAGGCGTCTTATATATACTAAATAATAATTTATTACATAATCAGTTAAAGAATTAGTAGTACGTAATAGAAATGTGATTAACAGGTTTTGAGTTTAAGTCACATTATATTGATTGGTCAGGTTTGTGAACAAAGCGACTAGCGTTGCGTTAAGATGTGACTCCGATGCCCTCCAGCACTTACATTGGCTCGCAGCGTGCGGGGCAGTGGCAACTATCCTGGCGCCACGCCGCGCCGACAGGCTCAGACCCAATCAATCATGTTCGGCAGTGCGTGGCTCTGGACTGGATCGAGCCATTCCTGTCACTACGGCTCATACAAGTCATTATTACCTCACTGCACGCCATTTGAATCTGAGGGTAGGCGTGACGGGAGTACAACGACCACGGCATGCATTAGAAATGTGCAGGGAGTTTTGAGTCGAATTATGCTAACCTAAAATGAATGCCAGTGGCTCTCCGAGGGTCGTGGGCTAGTTTTGTCTCTAGTCTTTTGCTTGTACACCGTGTTCTGAATGCTCGCGGCGTCCAGCAAGATGTTCCTGGGGTTCGGCAATATTCAACAATTCAAATGTTATTGCATGCCAAAAGGGAGACTAGCGACGCGTACATGGTAAATAGCACTGACAGGCATTTCGGCATATCAATCCCATGGAAGACGAAAATCTTGAATTCTTTCCGTGAAATTTCGCCTCCAACCTTTTACTAGCACGCATACAGCATGCTGTCCTTCAGAATATCGACTCAAAGCCCATCACAATGTAGAGCTGGAGTGCTGCAAAGATCCTTCAAATGCTGAATCCACGTGGAGCCGGCCAGAATCTAAATATGTGATCTCTACCGGGAAACATTGAGCAAATTTTCCCCGTCGACGTATCCAGAGCGATTGGACATCTCACTACAATGCTGAAAATCCCAGACATCTCGGCCTTTTACCGAACTGGCTGTCCTGAGCCGCTGGTTCGATGGCCTCGAAACGCTGCATCCCAAGAGATACTTCAAATTTATTCTTAGTTGAGATGATTTGGTCCTGCGCCTTCCGTTACTACTCATATTATTATGTGGCAAGACAAAGTCATTGAGAGGTCTGAGCCGACTTGGATTACGAGCCGTTGATGCTGTATACACCAGCATGACTTTACTGTGACGGCTGTGGCTGAACTCCTGATGAGAAAGGCTTATCACCAATTGGAAATTGTCGTCGAAGGCCGGGACCTCTATTGTGCAATCAGTCTGTGGTTTTTGACTCATTACCATGGCCTCATACATTGAGCGCCTTGCCCGGATCTGCGCACAAGGTCGTCGCTCCCTACTCATTACGGGTCACGGCCCGGGGAGAGTCCATGTTTGTTAACAATTCTTGAAGGATTACTACACCTTTTTCCACTTGCAATTGTGAGGATGCTCAACATAGTTCGTATGGGCCTGGAAACCGCTCTGAGCACTGGTGACGACGGCAAAAGCTCGAAAGCTAAGAGTTTGTGGATCGAGATTGCTGCCTACGATGCATCGCACGACGCATCAGTCATGGTTTAGAGCGCGAGAATGTCTGCGTGCGACAGCCCCAATCATCTGCAGGTGTGGTCCGAATGTCTCCACCCGTATCATATCAGAAATTCGGCCGAGGAAGCGAGAAGCAAGTCCTAGGCACCCACACCCATCTCGAAGGCCAGAGGTTGAACTTGCAAGACCGATTGTGCACAAACGCAGCCAACGACACCAACCATCATCAGCTGCTCTGGAGCACGGCCGGTCAAAAATGGAGACCAATATCCTCCCGTGCGTTGCATCAATTCAGAAGAATATTGATCCCGACCCGCAGATATCCGAACGCGATGAAGACTATCTATGGGGAGAGCTGCAGGATTGTTGCGAATCCGAGGAACAGTACGTCCCCCAGCCAGCGGACAGTGAAGGCATGTTGTATCCAAAACGCATCGGAGACATCATTCGCCATGCCGATGGCTGCTACAAAATCGTCCATCGTCTTGGGAAAGGCGCATACTCCGTCCTGTGGGCAGCTCGACATTTGAAGCTCAACAAATGCGTTGCTTCAAAAGTCATGGTCGCCGGTTCCACGGGCGAAAGAGAGTTCCTGAACCAGCAGATGCGCAAGGGAGCGCCACATCTGGCAACATCCAACCTCAACCTATTCAAGAACACAGTTCTTCTCGCTTCACCATATAACGTCACTGGGAACCCACCAACAATCTTTCACCGTGTTCTTGTCCTGCCACTGGAGGGGCCCAGCTTACATGAGGGACTTGTTCGATTTGGTAGATCGCTGAGATCCCGCATGGCTGCCGCCAAATCCCTGCTCGAGGCCTTACGTGAGCTTCATAAAGCCGGCTTTGTACACAGTGGTATGTGTGGTCCTTATGTACCTCCTGAAGCGGCCAGTACCCTCTCTCCAAGAAGATACTCTGGGATTCTGACTTCACGATTGCCATCAGATATTACCCTGGGAAACGTGTTATGGAAGATCGATCCTTCTTTCTTGCAAGACATCAACACCAACCCAATCAAGGCCCTTGGTGCCGCAACAGTACGCATGCGGCTCACGGATGGAGAGCGACTACAAAGTGGTCATCGGGTCATACCGGTCAAGTTCCCACATGAGAAACTGAGTAGGGAGGTTTGTTTGGCAGACTTTGGAATAATGCTCACAGGCAATAAGATGACAGTCCAATATAAGCTGCAGGGGACACCAGAATATGTGGCACCGGAACGCTATCACGGCCGCGATCCTAGCCCCGCGAGCGACATGTGGAGCTTCATGGTCATATTTATTTACCTCTATCTGGGCACACAGGCGTTTCCAAATACGTCCCTAAATTGGATACCGGGAGACGACTTGAGAACAATTTGGGAAAATCTTGGTCCGCTTCCGGCCGAGTGGAAGACAGCCACAACGCACGAGTACGGCCCCGGGGTGTATCTTACGCTACACATGCTGAAGACCTCGGAGCCGATCCACCAAAGAGCAAATTCCCGAGCAGACTGCGCGAGGATTGGACCAAAGATGTTACAGTTCGCTTAGAAATCTACCACAGAATGACAAAGACTGGTGGGGACGACGAGGTGGTGAGGACGGTGAAGAGGTTGAAAGAAGAGCTCAGGGTGAAGAAGGAAGGAGAGGCACATGCAGTCAAGGTCATACACAGTGTTTTCCGCTATGAGCCTGGCCACCGACCAACGTCAGAGTAGCTGCTGGCCAGTCCCGACTGGATCAAGCTAATGGATCTTGGTGGCGTTTAGAGGGGGAGGGGGGCTTATTAGGGACGGAGCTGTTGCAGTACTGTCTTCAGTTTGGAACCAGGACTTGGAATCATCAGCCGAAAGTTAAGCAAGAATAAGACTGATAGAAACTTGGCGTTTTTGCACGCATGCAAGATGTTACACTTGAGATGTGCCGAATAGGTCCAAAGATTGCAAGCAAGATATGTGATAAGGGGTCCTTCTGTGAGTTCCTACTCGTAGGCGAACCACAGATACCAGGCCATGATCTAGGGCAGTCCGTGATGGGCGGTGAGCCAAAGCCTCTTACAGTGGGCTGTGATCGCGGGCATTTGTTTGTACACATGAAATGTTCCACTGTATTGGCCCAGCTAATTTTTTGTAATACCGGGTCTTTGAGCGTCTACCACCCTGTGAAGGGACTGTACGCCTTCGGGATGAATATGGGTTGAGTACGAAACCGCGTATTGGCCCTGCTGGCCGCTGTCTAAGGCTTGGAGGTTCACTCGTCTCGCATTCCTGTCTGCCGGATCCAGAAACTCCACATTGTGTCACTTGCGATTCTAAACCAATGCACCTCTGACTAACACTTCATAGTGGGTGGTTGGGTGGCTGGGGCTGGGCAAATGGGCAAATAGGAATGCTTAGAAATGAAACCAGCCTGGTTGCAAATAGTCTCTGGACGGAGCAATGTCCTACAATGGATTGCCCGAGCAGATATTATGTTCCGGGAGCTGATCCATCAGTTGATCCGCATGGAAGGCGTCTCATGAAAAGCCGGCTCATGGAATCTCGAACAGAAGAGTGTCCAGCAAGAGGTTATCAGATATAAGCTAAGCTCGGAGCACGTTGGCTGAGATGTCCTTGCACTAGAGGCTGCCCTACAGCACCCTCTGAGCCGCAGGAACTCCTACAAGGGCCTATCACAGATCAGCGCATCTCGTATCCTGCCGCGCTCTATCTGACAGGGCGCGAATGTACTATCTGGACGCCTATATGGCTTGGGATGGAAGGTGGCCAAATATAATTTCAGGGCTCGTTCCAATTCAGCATCCGCATGAGACACAAGCTCTTGGCGTAGCGTCATAGATGGTACATGTATGACCAGAATAATATGGACGCTCACTCAGGGTGCAGTGCTGAACAGCCGGGAGGCGCCAAGCGTATTAGCTGAGCATCTACAAATGTGATATCGCGATGGCGCATGGTATAGCCCGCCGGAGGAATGGCAGGCTCCGGAACGTGGCTCCGACGCTTCTGCACGGCATCAACGCCAACGTGCATAACTCAAATCACTCGCGGTTGAACTCGGGCTAAGGACGAGACCAAGCCTTTCGCAGAGCTCACCGACCGACTTCCCGGTATGGTGCTACTGCAGTCTGCCTGCGCTTGTCGTTGAGGCTGTTGCGCGGTAGAACTGCTGGATCGGGGTAGGCTCCCGAGACAACCGACGGGGCCGTGATCTTTTTTGAGCAACATTCGAGAAGGTCGGACCAAAGTTCTGCGTGCTGCGTTGTAGATCAGACGGTGACAGCGCCAGACCGCCATCCGAACGCCCCATAAATAGACGAACACGTCCGAAGCTTCGAGGGGGGAATGCCTCGGTATCGCTGCTACGCCTCGGTCAAGAGTTTGACGGGCGGTGCAGGCAGGCGGAGGACGAGCCCTGCAAGATCGCCAAGCCCCGCCCGAGCCCACCTTGCCCACTCCGAATGGGTCCCCGCCAGCGCGGCCAACAACATGACAAGACGGGTGTGACGTTTTTATTCTCCGAACATGTCGGCCGCCCCAATATCACCGTTGCACTCGCCGCTGGGCGGCTTCATGCACGCACGCATGCACGCCCGCCGAGCAAGGAGCCGATTAGCAGCATCACTCAATCCGACGCAGGTCGAAACGTACCGTGGGTGCGCTGGAGCTAATCAAGAGGGGTCCAAGAGCCACCCGGCCGCCCAGCCGTCCAGCCGGGGCGCGGGATGGGATTCCATTTCGAGCATGGCGGCCGGCGTCGAGGCTCGTGGTGGGGCCCGTGGACAATGGGGACCTGCAGGGCGAGCATCACCGTGTCCAGCCCCGGCCGACTTGCCCTTTCGGTATGGCGAAGCGTCCTATCAACCACACCAAGCCTCGGCTCTCAGCTAGAGGAAGCCCTCTGGAAGAGTTTGCATTACAAACAGTAGCGTTGGATGGGCGGGCACTACCCGTGCGGTACCACTGCGGCGTTTTGAGTCAGATCGTTGGTGGGCAAAATAGGCAGATAGATAACTATTGATGTGCTCCCGCCATAAAATGAGTCTCCGGGGCCCGAGGCATACCATGCCATATATTCCAGAACATCGCTGGCCGAATTGAGTAAAATAATTACCTCTATCAGTATTCCAACGTTCATCTACCGGACAAATATGGCGAAAGAAATGACCTCTGTCGTGTTCGCGAAGCGACCGACAGGTGATATTGTGCCTGGAGAGACTTTCCGCGTCGAGTCCAGCCCAGCACCAACGGAGGCAGATCTCAAAGATGGCGAGGTGCTGTTTGAGACATATTATATTTCGCTGGATCCATCAATGCGTGTTTGGTTGAGAGGTTCGTGTGGAATGCGCCTATGTTGTATAGACAGAAAGCCCTGCTAATCGGGTGGCAGAAACCGCTTCCTACCTACCACCAGTTCAGATCGGAGAGGTCATGAGAAGTGTCGGCGCCGGTCGCATTCTGGCATCTAAGAACCCAGCTTTCAAGACTGGTGACTGGGCAACCGGATTTCCTGGGTGGAAGCAGGTGGCTGTGCTTGGCCCTCGCGAGGTCTACCCAGCACCATTGCTGCCCGGCGTGGAGAAGGCCGATCTCCTAGGAGCCCTGGGCATGACGGGGCTGACTGCCCTATTGGGGTTGAACAAGATCGGGCAGCCAAAGGAAGGAGAGCTCGTTGTGGTCTCAGGGGCGGCGGGTGCAACTGGGTCCATTGTGGGTCAGATTTGCAAGCTGAAGGGGTGCCGTGTCGTGGGAATAGCAGGAACAGACGACAAGTGCGCCTGGCTGAAGGAGGTTGGGTTCGATGTGGCTTTGAACTACAAGGCGCCCGATTTCCGTGAGCAGTTTCTCGAGGCGACAAAGGTGAGCATGCCGTGAGCACCAAAGTTATGGGTTGGAGACTGACATATGAGCAGGACAAGATTGACCTGTACTGGGACAATGGTAAGTGGTTGTAGGTGCTCACAGAGAAGACATCACTGACAGAGTTGTAGTTGGAGGCGAAATTCTCGACATGGCTCTGGGTCAAGCAAAGCTTCGGGGTCGGATCGTGAAGTGTGGAAGTGAGTTAAACTTGCTGATGAGCTTGGACTAGTACAGCCTACTGACTCGAAATCAGGCATTGGTGAATATAACGGAGGCAAGGAATCTGGGGAGCTGATGAAGGTATGAGAACTCCGGTATTTCATATTGCGGAATTCTCTAGAGCTGACCACGACTGCAGAACCTTGGTCGGATATCATCCATGCGGCTACGGTAAGTTCGCCTTTCGCCTGCACCTGTTAATGTCGACTGACGACGAGACCCAGAATGGAGGGCTTCATTGTGCTCGACTTTGCCGCGGACTTCCCAGAAGCGATGAAACAGATGGCTGTGTGGGTTTCGCAGGGCCAGGTCAAGTCCAAGAACACGATCGTGAAGGGTGGGCTGGAAAAGGCTCCTGAGGCGCTCGCAGGCCTCTTCAAGGGCGTCAACACAGGTAAGCTGAGATGCAATTTCCCGCTATTCGATCTGAAAATTGAGACTGATACTCGTAAAACGCAGGCAAACTTGTCGTCGAGGTGAAGGATCCGGAGCAAACTTCATAGGCATGCTTCTGTCACCAAGAGGAGATCCGCGGACGGGCAGTCCGAATTCTGGACAAAAAAAATTCGGATGGAATCTGGCAGTAGTTTCACTGTCAGACAATGTGGCGACTGTTGTCAGATTCATGGTGGTGGCCACTGTCCTCGGCAGCCAAAGTGCGCCAAGTTGCTGTGATGTGAGCTTCCTCGGCCGGCGGAACACACAATGGATACCCTGTAGAATTTCTGCGTGCCACGGATCTCCTCGATGTCCAATACAACGAAACGTCAAATTTGGCTCATTTTCAAGAGCGTCGAAACGTGAAGAGGCTGGTTTCGAAGATGGCAACGAAGGTCACTTCTTGGCAAGCATGGTCCTCACTCAACGTTGTACCTCCGTACCCGTGAGCTTATGTAAGCGTATCGCATGAACGCCAATCTTGCAGGGTCGCGTCGCGTCGAACTGGTTCGCTCTATCCCAAGACGAGCGCATGTTGAACCACAGCCAGCCAATTCGCTACCAGCTAGTTGCCTCCCCTCCGGCCGCGATCCTATACAGGGATTCGCGTTCTGCTGCTTGTTTTCCATGCGCCCAACAATGTTGCCTTGAGCCCTCTTAGCACCTGAACGGCTGGTGTTGACCTCTCTCCAAATTCCGACGTCTCTCCCTCCTTCGACCGGTGCTTGACGGAAATCTACGACCGAATTCCTCGCGGCCGTAAGAACTCCCCGCCAGCTCATCTCAGATACATTGCGACACTCCCTCCCGTGCACAGAACGGCTTTGCGAACAACATGGACAAAATGCTGAGATTCGGGCCGAGCACGCAGCTCTTGTCGAGGTGCAGCAATGGGTGGTTGACTACCGGCGTTGCGCCGGTCCGGACTGGGAGTCCTTTATACCAGAGCATTAGGCAGGTTTCTACGACCCGTCCAAAGAAAGCTCAGGCAACCAAAGAGCAGGCCAAGGTGGCCAAGGACATAGTGAAGGAGGCTGTTGAGAAGAAGGCAAAATCAACCCTTGCGGCTGCCGCGAAGCCACGACAGGCATCTACAAAGGCGGCCGCTCCCAGCTCGCCAGCAAAGTCCTCGCCAGCGGCAAAGGCTGTGAAACCTGTCCCAAAAAGTCAGGCTTCCAAATCTACCACTGCCGCGACGTCAGGGAAGGAGACCAAGGCCGCGACGCCTGCGCCTGTTAAAAAGACCCCGGCCGCGAAGGCCACCCCGGCGGTGGCGGCAACGACGCGGGCACCGAAAGCAGCCGCCGCAACTCCTACGGCCAAGGCCCCAGGACAAGTCACATCTTCCCACACGCCCACGCCGACTTCGACACCTAGGCCCACTGCCAGTAACACGAAGCCGACGTCGACACTAAGCTCGACAGTGGTCGCGGGGGCGGCAAAGAGCGCACCGACGCCGGTGAGCAAGAGCAGCCCTGTATCAGCTCCTCTGCCTTACTCTGCCCGTGCGCCGAGACCCGCAGAGCCGGAGCCGAAACGGCCAGTAGACCCCTCGAGCCCGGAGTACAAGCAAGCTGCGCGGAAGTGGGTGCAGGCGATGATTGCGCTCCCGATCTTGCTGGTCACCTCGTACTTCCTGTATGACAGACGTAGGTTAAGCTCTTTCCTTGCAAAGTGCCGTTTCGCTGGCCTTTAGACTTACAGCTAACTTTGGGCAAAGTCGCTCTAGGTAACCATCCAAGCTTGGAAGCGTACCGTACGAGGCCTCAGCCGGCTGCTGTAGCATCGGACGGCGCAGAGGCTCAAAAGGTTTAAGCCGCATAAGGGATGAAATCCCAAGAAATACCCAACTCGTTTCTCGCTTCCAACTCGCATCACACGGTCTACGTCTCGTTGATATGGTGCCATCTTTGACCCCTTGCGGATTTATGTATCGGGGCACTGTGATCCACATTGTGCCACTGCGATGGCACCCATGCCCCTTTTCCTCGCCCCGGCCTCGTATTGCCGGGGAAATATTTCCCTGCCATGAAAACCAGTTGGAACAGAAGAGCTTCCCCGTGTAGACTGACAGTGCAGTCTGCGATGGCCGTGTGGTAATCAAGCTCGTAGCCCCAGGATTTCTCGCTGTCAAGCTGCACCAATAGAGGAGAAAACCATCCTGCAGGCTCTCGTTCGCTGCTATCAGAGGCAAGGCCTGACATCCTTGGTTGTTGACCCGCAGAACAAGAATAGCAAAGTTTGTTGTTTCCAGGATGCAAGCAGCATATGATCCTTCATCCTCCAGGCAAGCCGGGCCATGGCAGTCTTAGTCGTACTGCGGCTCCATAATAATGGCTCTGTGGACGTAGGCAAACGCCATTGTTCCTGCTTCTAACTATAGGCCTGATTGGACATGTCAGGTCCCGTTCCAGTCAACAAGTTGATCTATAATTTGAACTTTATCTCTATCGGAATAAGGACAAGTGAAGAGTTACAGGGGATCAGGGGGATGTCTGCCGGAGGTACCTCCGCACAAGTGGAGCAGATGAGCAATCCCCTGTACTGCCCCGCCCCGCCTTGCCAAGTCCAGCTTCACTCACAGGACTCGGGATCCCTGTCCAAGCAGTCATAGGCAGCTGAATGCGACTGTAAGCTGCAGCCGGCCGTGCGACTGCAAGACAACGCCATTAAATCATCGTCACAACAATAACAACAAAGACCACCCAGACACAGAGGCACCCCAACTATTGCTGACACCGCCAAGGTGATTAGAGGCCTTCTATTCTACATGAAACTTTTCGCAACTGATCATGCTGGAATTCCTCTCTGCATCCTGACGCCCTCTAGCCTGGCAAGCTGGCCATGTCAATCGTTCCCTACCAGTCTCGCGGTCGCGAGATCGTCTTGTAAGCCACCCATTGTTCCTTTTAGCACCCTTCCGCTCCCAGCTCTAGCTCCACCAATCATGGGTCTATCCGCAAGCTTCCAATACTAACGACCAGATACTTAGGCGCCACCACAATGCCGTCGTTGTACGCGACCCCTCGTCGAGACGTCTCGAGCTTGACCGTGCCTTGACCGAGTGCCCGACATGCCACCAGCTGTTGAGACCATCATCGCCCGACCGGGGCTTCGAATCCTCCTCCGACAATGAATCCTACGTCAGTCCCGAATACTTTCGCCTGCTGCGAGACCGCCGCGACTTATTTGAGCCCAACCCACCGCCGTCGAGCCCCATTCGCCGCCTCGTCCACAATTTTGACGACACCGACCGGAGTCTCCCGGAATATGCACATGATGCCGAATTCGTCTCGAGTTCTCCCGCACCGCAGGAAGGAAGCCGCATCAAACGGGAGGCCTTCCAGCCGAATTATTTCAAGACGTTCTTTGTGGAGGAAAGGGAACTCGGCCGAGGAGGAAAGGGTGTGGTCCTCCTTGTCAGGCATGAGATTGACGGCTGTCAACTGGGGTACTTTGCCTGCAAGCGTGTGCCTGTCGGCGACGACCATGGCTGGCTTGAGAAGGTCCTCATTGAGGTCGAGCTTCTCGCCAAGTTGTCGCATCCAAACCTAGTCTCGTACCGGCATGTTTGGCTGGAAGATGTCAAACTCAACCGGTTCGGTCCCAGCGTAGCATGTGCCTTTATCCTTCAGCAGTACTGTAACGGAGGAGACCTACTTCACAAGGTAGTTGGCAAGTTCCCGGAGGAGACGACCAAGGAACAGCTGAAGGCTCAGATGCGTCGCCGATCAAAGGGCCAGGCGGAAAGACCGACAGACTTGTGGGGTGCACGCTCCCAGCTTGCGCCCGAAGAGATCTACTCTTTCTTCAGAGACATCACCGCCGGCCTTGCATACCTACATGCCGCAAACTACATCCATCGCGACCTCAAGCCAAGCAACTGCCTGCTGCATGACGAGCGCGGGAGGATCACCTGCCTCATCAGTGACTTTGGGGAGGTCCAGCCAGAGAATGTCGTGCGTAAGTCGACGGGTTCAACTGGCACCATATCCTATTGCGCGCCCGAGGTCTTGAAAAAAGACAGTACGGGCAGGTACGGCAATTTCACCACCAAGTCGGACATCTTCTCTCTCGGTATGATCCTCTATTTCATGTGCTTCGGACGGCTGCCATATCAGTCAGCGAATACAATTCATGAAGAGCTCGAAGACGTCGATCTGTTGCGGGCCGAGATCACAGACTGGAAAGGCTTCGAGGATGAACGGCGAGAGAGGCCGGAGCTGCCAACAAAGCTCTACACCCTTCTAAAGCAGTTGCTCGCGCTCAACCCAAACGACCGCCCCAGTGCGGACGATGTGGTCAAGGCATTGAAGAACGTCACAATCCTGGAAAGCATGTTACGCGGCGCCGGCGCCGGCGCGTCCATTGGAGTCCCGGGGCGGCGCATCCAGAATCTGGATTCGCCAATGCCACCAAGCACTCCTGTGCCAGGTTCGTAAACGCCCCAAGCCCTTGCCGCCGCCGCTGGCTAATACCCAATAGATCCCAGAAAGCGTGCCACTGTACAGTCGTCGTCTCAAGAGGACCTCGACGACACCCAAAAAGGTGATGGACCATCCCAGTCTCAACTCCACCAGTCCCTACAGAAACTTTCGAACTCGTCACCAACGAGACACCGGGCACCGACTATGTCCCCTTCGCATAGCCAGGACGGTCACCATCGCCCTCGTTCGCCACGATACAGACACTCTAGTCCTGCGCGTGATCAAGACGCAATCACAACCCCGCTACTTATGCCTCCGCCAACCACCTTCTATGGGGAAGTAAGGACGAAATACGAGCAGCTCACGCGTGTACTGTCTGAGCCTACGTCACCTTCTCTCCGATTCGCGCTATTTGTGGTCAAGATGCTGGTCTTGGCCCGCGCTTGTTGGCCCGCCAGTTTCAAGATGGCCATGGGTGGCATCTTGATCATTGCAGCGGCCGTCGACGTCGCCTGGGAGTTGAGCCTCAGAAGATCGATGTCCTTCTTTGTGCTCCACCTCGTCCTCGTCCTTACATTCCGAAGACGCGGCGACCTCTGCCTGGGCGGCCATGAATCCTGGGACTGGAGTTCGACCCTCCCACATGATGGCGTTGTCTGAGCGGATACAACATGACATATCATGAATGATGATCCAATTAAAGAAAATCCAAAACACGACGGCATAAATAGCCGATATGACCCTTCCCGACGGCATCCACTCGCAAGTACCAATCACCAACCACTCTCGGGACCTGCCGCGCGGAATGAAGAAGCAGAGAGCGTGTAACAGTGTGGGCGTTAAACTGACCGTACCAGATGAAATTGGAAGTTGAGAGCCATCTGGAGTCTTCCAGAGCGGTCCTTGTGGCCGTTCTTGTGGCGGTGGAACTTGAGACTCGGCGGCGTTTGAGGTCTGATTTTAGTCCCTCATTTCGGTTGGCAAATTATACCGAAGGCATGGCAGGCAGGTAGCCGGAGCGCACGCGCGTATTTGTGAGGTCTTTTAATCTGGTTGGAAGGGAAGCTTTGGAAAGGAAAGGTTAGGGCGAGGAAATGCCAAGCGTTTCCACCCTGTGTATGTCCCATTTGGCTTAACTGTGTCTTGGGCCGGACGCGAGGCCAATGCCCACCTTTTTATGTAGGTGAGGACCGTATCTGCAAACACATTTGCACTTCTGTAGATGGACATAGTCGAGGCCGGATCGTGCGACCACCGAGGACGGACGGCTCCACCGGGTCCTGTCCGCGCTTCGCCGAGCTTTCCATTGGTCGCATGTTCCAAGTTGGATGCAAGTACAGACTTCGTAATAAACCCTGGCAGGACTGTGTTTCTGAATTAACCGCCCGGTTGTGCCCCTCCCTCCGGATCCTCTATGGCCGGCGTGTGCCTCGTAATTTTAAGGTGAAGGCCCGGGCCGTCGTCTTAGGTCGGCTGGGCTGGCCCCCCAGCACACCTATATCACACGATATTATAATAGGGGAGCCCACTTCGTGATAGATATTGTTGAATTCGACGACACTGCTTGCCTATCAGATGCCATTTCCCTACCTTCCTCAAGCTGAAATAATCAAAGTCTCGGCATAATATTCTTCCTCAAAGTATACACAAATTCCTTGGCGGAAAAAACCACCACATAACCGCCACAACCAGGATCGGGATACTCAAGACCTAAGTCTACCTTGTGTCTCCGAATCTCCCCCGGTCAGAGAAAAATGTGTACACGGCGGAAGGTCATCATACACCACCGGTGCGGCCACCGGATCATCAAGATACTTGTGTCGGAACCCTGTGGCGACGACGACTGCAGGAAAGTGAGGGAGGAGGAAGTTGCCTCGAACCAATACCCTTGTGTCATACATGTGTGCCCTCATTATGGGCGCTTTTAAAGAAGCGTGTTTGATTGTGGTGGTCTTTGATTCTGGGTGTGGTACGCTTTTGAGATTAGAGTGCCGGCAACCATTCTGGCAGGTTTTCATGGTTGTGTAGATGCCTGTGGTGACGGACTTGGGGATATATTGCCTGCTGATTGAGCAATAAGAAAAACATATGTGTTGTGCGAAATAAATGGCATGGTGAATTCCGGTGGTAGTTGGACTGTCTACTATGAGTTTGAACTCGGGAGGTAGAGTCGTCTTCCACGAGAAATGATCAGGGCCAACGGCGGAGGAGGCTCAAAAAATATAATGAACCTCGATCTTGTAGTTGCGCCTCTCATATTCTCGGTATTCGAATACTATTTCAACAAGTTGTTTCAACAAACCGCTGCAACATTCGGCTTGACACTTTAGCTGACCTCCACATGCGCCCTCAGACAAATGTTAGAGGACCCCACCACTCTTCACAACCATTGCGCCTTTGATCAAAGCTGAACTCCAAATGCAGCTTAAGCTATCCTCAATACAATGTGTCTTGTTCATTGGACTCTGTCATCAAACACCTTCAGCACACCTGGTGGGTGTGTAGAGTTTGAAGTGACCTGCGACGAGGACATAATCCTGCCCTTCGACAGGTGGCCCGAGTACTTCATCTTCAGTACCAAGGCCCAACACTCCAGGGCGCCCAAGCCTTGCGTTTCCCGAGTTTAGCACACCCCATTTGAGCGGCTGCAAATGCCTGCGCGACCTCCAGACATCTTCCCACGCTGTGATCGCACCATTTTGCCCGTCCAGGGGTCCCTCATTATCTGTATCTCCTCTATATGAAGGGCAATGTGCTGCTATTGCTGCCGAGTCGTTGCCGACCACCATAGAGTTGGAAGGTAGAGAACGCATGCTCAGGAAGAAAGGTATCAATGCCGCAAGCGATATGAAGGCAATTGTGAGGAATGCTGCTCTCATGGAATAGCCGAGGAACATCTCCACGTTACTGTCAATCTCAATTTCTGGGTGCCAGAATGATACTTCTATTGCCGGTGATCTGTCAGCGGCAAGTAGCATTGAAAGTCGAATGAGATTGCGGCCAGTATTACATTTGATGAAATTATGTTGTAAACACTTACTTGCTTTCAGCAGCAGATAGAAAGTCTGCGTCATCGACCAGCCAATTGCGGCCTTGAGGAGAACGAAGCTTACTCCCCAGACTCGTGGAAACTGGAGAGCAGGGGTGCACTCCTGCTGCTCTCCATGTCGGAAGCTCACCCGTAGTTGCTGAGCTTTATCGACAAAATCCGCCCAATACTTTCCCTGAAACAGGCTGGAATATATTGAAGTAAAAGAAAAGTAGCAGATCGAAACAGCTATTTGCGGCGCGTTGACTGTTATGCAATAAACAGCTAGCTTGACCGTTTGATTGCCCGGCTCAAATTGATGGAAACCAGACAGGTCTTTGAGAGTCAACTTTCTGTTACTCAAGCTGTCTCCAAATTCTTTGTCCAGCCTGTGTCATGATTAGTCTCTTTCTTACTGTTTTTGAAATGAGGCCTGGAAACTAACAAAACGTAAGGGAAATACTTTCCCAGAACAGCTAATCCACACAGTACTACAATACCTATCGGTACGTACATGCAGACCCAGATCGTTGTGCTGACAGTCTGACCCCATTTTGGCCTGGTTCCTTTCCATTTGAGGACGGGCGTCCACCGAACGATCGGAGACTCTCTTCCCATCGAATCGCAGCCTGGAGGTAAACTGCCGGGCACCTGGATGAAACTTTCACCATCTTTTAGAAAGACCTGCAACGCATCCCCCAGGCTCTGGCACGTCTCCTTGAACCAGCTATAATATGAAACCAGCACTGAAATAATAAATCCAACCAGTGTGCAAATCAAAGATATCAGCAAGAAGAAATTCGATGCGTAGATTTTGCAAGGAGCCTGATAGGGTTCTGAGAGGCAGTATTTGACCCTGATACTCCGAAAGCCATGGTTTGTATCAACCGGAGGCGCTCCCGAACTTATCCAAATTATCTTCCGCGGTTCTTCATAGATTGAGTCCCAAATATTCATGGTTTCAAAGACCATGTCGGTAGCGTCGTCATATGATACTCCACAGGATGTTTCCCACGTTGGTTTGTTGTCGCCGTCGGCCGAGATCTCAACATCACAGTATATTCCTAGTGAAAAAGACCATAGCGAGTTCACCAGGTAAGGGTCGTAATAATTGTTCGCGTATGCAGGTGGCCCGGTGTGGTCCCAAACGTCGGCACCCGTCCATCCCATTGCGTCAATATCGGGTCCAGCCTGTATGACAAGTAGGAGATTGCGGTGTTTTTGTATTCCGTCAGCCTCATGATAGTTGATACGCGCACAGTCCTTGACGTTCAACCTCTCCCAATCCCTTGATGCTGCTCCAAGACTCGGCAAAATTTCATCGAATTGCGACTGTGAGCCAAGTGTTTGCTTAAAGGCGTAACCTACGCCAGGGTATGAGAAGTTCTGACCGGTTGTAAAAGCTTCGCTTACTTCGAAACGAGAGTAGTCCGTTGAGCTGAAACAGACGAAAACGATAGAATGAAACAATAATTGGATCGGGACTGCTAGCAAGATAAGCATTACCCATACAAATGTACGCCACTGGGATATTTGACGAAGGTTCCTCATGGATTGAACACCAATGTCAAATGCTGAACCTTGACTATGAGCGCGATATAGGTCTTCAATAGTTGGCGACAAAACGAGCCTCATGAAGTAGTCGAAAGAAACACTAATACCTATCGCGAGTAGTGCTAGAACGGCCTGTAAGACTTTGTTGATATTGACCGCATGGCTGCATCGTCCAGAGAACAACTGAGTGACTCCAAAAGCCCCCCCATTAGTGGAAGAAATAATGAAACACGTGAAAACTGTAAGGGATATGATGACTGATAGAATGTGGAAACGAATAGCACTGCTGTGCCAACTCCGCGGGCTATGCCCTTTACGGATAGATAGTAGACCTTGGATAGTCTTTCCAATGGATGAATATTGCATTGGACACCTTTAAGTTGGATTCGCAGCGTCCTGGAATCACATGGGGGAGATGCGGCAGTGTGACTTTATACGTGCTTGCTTCGAGTATTCCGTCATAGCGTTGCTCTTTCACTCAGGCAAAATTGATGGCACAATATCTTGAAAATTCAAGGCAACTGAGACATGATTGACTGCGGTGATCTATGTTATCCCTTACATGATGTAGCACATCTGTGGCAGTGCAGCTGATTCTATTGCGCACAGCCCCGGCTACCACGAAGGCACTGCTTTTCTTCGTTGACTCGAAACCCCTCTGCTTGTCCGCATGTCTCTTCTTTCTTGAAGACTTCACGGCCCGAGGACTTTCTGTCGGGCTGCTCTCCTATTGCTTCCGCCCGCGCACATTTCATGGTATCCGTTTCATAGCGTCCATATTCAAGATTCTTCTCCTGAAATGGAAAACTCACAGGTAATTCGATTAAGCGTTTCTAGAGGAACTCAATCAAACAATTTGCCTGAAGGTAGACCTGTCAGAGTTAGCCGGCCGTTCAAGTTCAAGACTGCCAAGCTCACAATTGGGCTTTTGAACCTCATTTGCTCGATTACTGGACTGGCGTTGGCGTGTCGTTATTTCTTGGCGTTGGCGAATCTGATTTACTTGCCTCTCGTATGTCACCTGCCCCCCATGTCATGATTGTCCCCTCTTTGCATCCTTCTGGATGCGCGAAGCACGAAGCTAATCAATATGCCCAACAGCCCGTGCTGTCCATCCTATGGCATGTGGCTCAGTATATCACACTTATACGCCAGAGAACGAGTAGATCGACTTGTACAGGCCTCGATATGGTCGTTCATATTGTCTTAGGGGTCTTTGCAATCCTCGTGGTGGTTATGTTAGGCCTCCAAATATCATCAACACCTGGTCTGAACGAACTACGGTCCGTATGTGGCGACTTTACCGGCGACTTTCCTCGCATTCTCGTTTCGCCAGCAGACAACATTCTCATAGGCTTGAGTTCTCTGCAGCTTGTCTTACATCTTATCCTCTTTGTCATGGCATTCATTGAGATCGGCCGAAGGAGGAAGTACAAGAAGAACATAGTATATCTAGCGGCCGCACCAGGCCCGGCTGACGGCCAGATGTACCTATTACAACAACCCTCCCGCCCTGCCGACGCACGACAACACGGAGTCAGTACCCGGTCCCCAGATATCTGCCACCGTCAGTAGGGTAATATCATTCGGTGACGAGGTTGTGTCTCATTGACTCGGGAGCTGCATGTACTGTTATCGAACTTGTGGGGAAGGGGAAATCTTGGAAGAAGAAGGCGTCAAATATATACGCTGGACTGCGTTTGCCCAATTCTTGTGACCTGCCAGTGCGCTTTTGGTTCTCCAATTCAGGACTATATGCGGTTCCCTTTTATTGTTGTCGGTATTGTACTTTTCTTTCGAAACCTTGGGCTTTTGAGCATTTACCGCTCTATGATGGGCCCGTATATGCCCTCGGCTGTATAAAGGTCAAGAGCGAAACCATTCTAATCAGGTATGCTGCTGTGATTACAAGGGCTATCACTCCACTTAATCCTGAGGATGACTGTTGGACGTACGAAAAGCCTCTCGCTATGGGGTTCGAAAGACACCATATCACGGGAGCGGCTTGAATGCTCGTCTCAGCGGAGATAGTCTGTGCTGAACAATAGTACTCTCGGATCATTTAATCGAGTGTCGACTGTCCCGATGTGGTTGCTGCCACTGCAGCTGTTCCTGTTAGAACAAACAATATTTATGCTGGCCCACAGCCTAGTCAGCCGCAGGCACCTACGTATAGGTAGATGCTTCACCGAAGCACCTTCTGCAAACACCCGGAAGCAACCACCGTACATACCACTTCTTTTACCCTCTTGCACTTAAGTGGAGAAAGCCAGCCGACATTTAAGTTGTGGCTATTCGGAATTGAGAAACCTATCAGAAGCGAGCATATGCAATGAGGAAAAGGAATTCCCGAATAAGCCCTACTCACCTTCACCGTTTCCTTGGCAGTAACTACAACCCCAGTGATTGCTCGTTTGAATCTTCCATCACTCTGTTCCTAGGTAGCTTTGTCCGCAGTTCGGCTTACTGCTGACGGGTGCGCAGTTGCGCACCGAACTTCTCGGAAAACACATCCCGGCATCGGGCCGAGTGGGTCAGATAAGGGGCCGGAGCTCGGCGGAGCCCTGCTCGGGGCAGCGTCGACAACACTCGCCCTCGGGGATCTTATTCATGATGAGCCTGCATCATATTGCTTCTAACTCAGGCTTTGCTTAGCGTCAAGGAAATTGAATCACTCCCTAAGCTATATTGTCTGAATCGTACTCATATCCAAAACCAACATGGCGCCGATTGCACTTGAACAGCATGTTACGGCGGGCGGGGTAGCCCCGAAGTCCAAAGCCGAAGCTTTCAACGACGACTCGCTTGGGCAAGCGTTGGCGGCCGCGCAAAGCCGCTTCGTAGAAGCACATCCTAATTCAAAGCGTGAGCATGACATCGCGGTTTCTCATCTGCCCGGTGGCAACACCAGGACGCTACTCCACACCTCTCCCTTCCCGCTCACCATGAAGTGCGGCAAAGGGCCATTCGTGTGGGATGAAGATGGGCATAAGTAACTTTTTATCCCAGTCGATAATTCGTGTTTCTATGATCTGACGGATAACAGGTACCTTGATCTAGTCGGAGAGCTGAGCGCTGGTATATACGGCCACTCACACCCCGTCATCAGGGAGGCCATTGTCTCGACCTTCGACAACGTCGGCTTGAACCTGGGGTCAACGACCAGCCAGGAGCATAAATATGCGGCACTCATATGCGAGAGGTTCAAGCTAGAGCGGGTGCGTTTCGCCAACTCGGGCACCGAGGCCAATATGCATGCGTTCAACGCCGCGAGGGCGTTCACGGGCAAGAACAAGATCGTCGTCTTCAGTGGTGGGTACCATGGAGCTGTGTTCAGTTTCGGGAGTGGGAAGGTGGCGCAGAACGCTGTCAACAGGGATGACTGGGTCATTGGGAAGTATAATGATGTCCAGTCTGCCAAGACGGTCATCGAGGACACGCCCGGCCTGGCTGCTGTCGTTGTGGAAGCTATGCAGGGCGCTGGTGGTGGAATCAGTGGGACGGAAGAGTTTTTGTTCCAGATCCAGGTACGTTGCAACGTAGGATTTGCTTCGGGTGTACTCGTACTAATCCATCTAATAGGAGTCAGCGAAGAAAGCCGGAGCGGTCTTCATCCTCGACGAAGTGATGTCCTCCCGTCTTGCTCCACACGGACTCAAGGGGTCCCTGGGCCTCAAGCCAGACCTGGTCACTCTTGGGAAGTATCTCGGCGGAGGCTTTGCGTTTGGCGCATTCGGAGGTCGAGCAGACATCATGGCCGTCTACGATCCACGGTCCACCGGAGCGATAGCACATTCTGGGACTTTCAACAACAACACCATGACGATGCATGTCGGCCACGCAGGCCTATCCAAAATCCTGACGCCAGAAGTGAACATCGCCTTTAATGCCAAAGGGGACAAGTATCGCCATCGCCTTCAGGAAATCACCCAGGGCACCAAGTGCTCGTTCACAGGCCGAGGGGCGTTGTGGTGTGTCCACTTCTCGGACAGTGGGCTAAAGGACATCAGGTCGGTTGAGGATACTAGTGAGCGGTTAGACCTGCACGACTTGTTCTGGTTCGAGATGCTGGAAGACGGGTTCTGGATTCATCGGCGCGGTTCTATGGCCCTGATCCTAGACACGCCCGATGAGGAGCTGGATCGTTTCGTGGGCTGCGTGGAGAAGTTCTTGGAAAGACACAAGGATGTGCTGAAATTATAAATCTGTCTAGCCAGTACGGTTGGTCGGGTAACGCCTGCTTATGCAGACCTCGAGCCATCGAGACTCCCGGGGTCTACTCGTGCGCTGTATCGTTCAAATGTTCGATGGCGTTGACGTCTCACTTTGGCTGCTTTACTGTACCAATGGCCTTGGCCTGACTGGACGCTGTGTACTACACGATTCTACGCAGAATTAGCCGCTCCTATATTCAAGCCAAGCAATCTCCAGATCCTTCAGATGTTGACCTTAGTGAATGGTCCCATGATTTGACCGCTAAATTCAATCATTTGCTCGCAGAAAAGACGTTTGACTCTCTACTGCTGCATTTGACGTCATTAAAAAGCTATCAAGTATCCAAGCAATGGATTCTGCCGTCACATGAAGACCACAGCAGACGAAAGGAACCAATGGGCTCGTTATTATGATAGCCAACCAAGATGCGATACGACAGCGCCGGTTCTTGAATCAGAGAGCAGCCATTACATGTACATCGTCGCTTTTAGCACAGCGCTAATTTATCATGACATCGATGCTAAGTCTTCGTGTCAGAGACGACACGCTCGTGTCCACCTAGCGAAGAGGCCGCTCATGAACTAAAACTCACCTCGTGAGGGGCGAAACTTTAGAATTCAAGATGAACACGTATGGAACGTCGATCAGGTTGCCTCTTGAAAAGCGACAACGGAAAGGAACTTGAGAGACCATTATGAACAATTCTCTCTCCTTCAAGCATAGCCAGGGCAGGCAAAACTTGAAGCAAATGGTCTTCCCCTCAGCTGCTCCACAAGCGATCTCGTTTTCCGCCCATGTCTATGCACATGTGATGCCGAACTATTATCTCGCCACTTCAGTACCTCAGGCTTCGTACCCCAGAATTCAAGTTTCTCGTACCGGATACTACGCCGTGATTCCTGAAAAGAATCAAGGTCGCAGCGCAACACGCCCAATCGAGACCGCAAAGGCGTCGGTGAAGCCTGAAGTGATGCCTCTGCTCTCAGTCAGTGCCGCAACGTCATCCTCTGGAGACGGCATAATGACCCCGATGTCAAGCTACTTCGAGCAGCCACTCATCAAGCCCTGCTCGGTCCCCCTCCCAGGAAAGACATACAGGATTCACCTTAAGGGCACAGACAAAGTGATCATGGTCGCCGAGGGCAAGGTCGTGGTGCAGTCGATTGCAGAGGCCAAGCTCGGTGGAGGCTGGAACTGGGCCTGCGTGGAGGCGGGCAACTGGCTCGGCTTTCGTGATCATGTGTCCGGAAGATTCCTCGGTCGCATTGATACTGTTCGAATTGGTAGTACTGGTATTTCGTCGTGCATTCGTGCCGAGAACCTCTACCACATGCCGGACGAACACTTCTGTGTGCGACAACATCCCGACTACGGATATTTATTGCTCGTGAGAAGCTCAAAGACCGGAGACCTGCGACAGGTCGGCCTTAATTCGGACGGAAAGGGGCTCGTACCAAAGACCAAAGACGGTGCTCTGTGGCTGTTTGAGGAAGTGTAGGTGAGAACGCCTTTTCATCTGCAAAAGGGTTTCATGGTAATTTCACGTCTGACAGTCACTGACGAAATTAGCTAAGGATTTGAAGCAACTCCACCGCCCAAGGAAAGTCTGCCACCCAAGAAAAGCCTGCCAAAGACCACATCCACCGTACAGACGATTAACGGGGGCTCGTTGACTAGGTGTGGGGATATCGCGATCCTTGCCGCGCTTGTATTCGTTTTTTGTACCGGCATGTACCAGATTGCATATTATGTTCTGGAGCCTGTACTCGATTTTTCTTGCAGTCTGATTCTTGACAAGCATCAAGCCGGAACTGGGCAATGCGGAAACGGACGGTGGCCTGGCTGACGGACTGTGGATGAAGGAATATTAACTGAGGTGGATTATTCTTGGAAGGTTGGGCTTTCGCCATGAGTACTCATCACACACGCGTACAGAATCGTGGTATTATTCTCAAAGCCCCGAACACAGTATTATCACCCGTCAGAAGCTTATGTTCTCATGAAAGGCACTCCCTTGCGTCGTCGTACATCCTTGCCCCTCCTGACCGCCACGCCTCTCCTGCTGACGGCACCTCCGACCGACCCGACGTCCCTCGCCTCCGGGTCTCCCGTCTGGCCCTCAGCCAGCACCCCCATTCCCTGTGTGATACTCCCCGGTCCAAAGTCAGGCTCACCTCCAAGCGAGCCAAAGACATCACCGATGTAGTTGGAGGGCTGGACACCATCCTTGTAGGTGCAGTTCCACTCGCTCAGGACGCCCTTGGCGATCTCAACACCGGCGTAGTAGATGTTCTCCACAGCGATCTCGAAGCCGTTCTGGTCGTTGATCAGCAGGTGCTCGAAGGCAGTAACCCCAGGCGGGGGCCTGTCAAAGTCCGACCCCGTCCGCATGACAATGATCCGCCCAAAGTCCACCAGCCCCTCAATGGCCATCCGCAGCAGCACCTCGAGGGTGGCGTTGTCCTCCTGCGCGCTCATGCAGTAGTGGCCCGAGCCGTTGGTCCAGAGCGTCGTGGTGTTGTCAAACGCCTCCGCCAGCAGCGCGCCGCTGTAGTACACGTCGCTGGTCGCGCTGTCGCAGAGCACGACGCTGGGCGCCTGGGTGGCGGCCACGTGGATCGCGCCCGACGCGGCGTAGCGGTCGCGGTACTCGGCGGCGACGGCGTTGTCGCTCAGGTTCGCCTTGGACGCGAGCTTGAACGCGGCCTGGCGCAGGTCCTCGTTGACCTCGAACACCTCGGTGCCGTACCACGTCTCGGGCATCACGTCGGGCTGCAGGGTGCCGTAGCCCACGTAGCCCGTGCTGAAGTTGGCGGGCATCTCGCGGGCGTCGAATTCGTACTGCAGGGCGACCTGGACGGCGTAGCGGGACAGGGCGACGCCGCCCAGGGTGGACCACTCGGGGCTCACGCCTGCGATGCCGCCGATCATGAAGTAGGTCGAGGTCAGGTCGAACTTGTCGGACAGCACGACGGCGGTCATGGTCGCGGCGGCGTTGATCTCCGACTCGCCCGTGGTGACTTGGCAGATCTGAAGGTCCTCGGTGCAGTGGACGTGGGGGAAGAGCATCGAAAGGCCTGGGGTGCTGATGTTGACCGCGAGCAGGTCGCCCAGGCCGCTGCTGGGAAGCTTCTCATACCAGATGTCCGCCTCAGGTGTGAACTGCTCATTTCAATCAGAACCAAGTTGGAAAGGGTGGGAAGGATGAGATTGACGGGTGAGCATACCATGCTGATGATGAAGAATTTGGGCGCGATGGGCGCGTCACGCTTTGCCAGGTTCGCCTTGGGCACCTTGATCGAGGCTGCGGCGGCCACTTGGCTGACGGCGAGCAGCGCCGAGGCTGCTGCTGAGAAGAATCGCATCTTGAAGGCCGTTGAGTGTGTATCTTGTGAGACAGAAGATGCTCACTCAACACGGGACAGGGGGGACTCGACGACGACCTGGGACAGACAAAAGACAGTGACGAAGGAGAGGCATGTACAAACGTCCGGGGGCGTTTTTCATCTTATACAACAACACTTGCGTTGGTAGAAAACAAACCACTTCAGGTGGGCCAATGAGTGAGTGGCATTGCTATCAGCGGTGCCATGGTCCACCCCGTTCATTATGTCAACGAAAAAGAAGTGAATAACCGCGATAGAACGGAAGTGCTCGCATTGGTGAAATTCTCATTGACATCCACTTGGTGTGCATGAATTGGGTCCGCCCCGCCCTGAGGACCGGCACGCTGAGTGAGCTGGATCCAACATACCCACCACCACCGCAAGGGAAGACACCAGAGATCGTCAGGGCTGACTGACCTCAAGCCACAAGATCGTCCCGGTCAACCGCAGGTGGAGTATGAGCCGAGCTTCGGGGCATTGGTCACGACGACACGATGACACTTCACCGTCTCTCGCACCACTCATCGCCCAGCTCGAGCATCGCAAAGGAAACCAGACAAGATCAGAGGGCAGAAGAGAAGGTGGCATGCGTGCCCAATCGGGTCGGTGACGTAGTGAGGACCCGAAAAGGCATCGGATTGAAGCCGTGAAGGGCAGTGGGAGATAAGAGGGAAGCGTGGTTTCTCCCGTGACTGCTGAGCAACGGGAATTGCTATCTTGAGTCATGTCATCAAATCGCTGAAATGGGCCGCAGAACCTGCAGATCTCCTTTGCCGCCCTCGTTGTGGCGTGCGGTAGTCGAATTTGGCTGCCGGTCCAGGTGACACGGCGTGGTGGTTGAGATGCTGTTCCAGCTCGAAGGCAGGTGTCATGCTTGCATTGGCGGCGCTGGCCGGGCGCCAGGGCAGCTGGTGACGACGACTCCCGGCAGTGCGATAACCCAAGGTCACTCTGCTGATCTGGATGGTTCTCGTCCAGCGTCACAGCGAGCGGCGGTGTGAGCTAGTGAGAATGGAAGCGAAGATAACGGACGACCCGGCAAAACTTTTCCTCTAGGACTCCAGCATGCTTCGGTCCGAGATCAAGCTTTGTGGAGCCTCATGGAGTCCTTCTGGGGCCTTCCCGGAAACGGTCGAGGAGTCTTTTTCCTCGAGTGGCTTGGGCTCATGTACCACGCGATAACACTATATCGTCGGATCGGTCGTTTCGTGACTCGCAGCGATAGTGCAAGAAATTCACTGCTATTCTGGAGGGTCAAACCATGGAAACAGGAAGGTTTTTGCTGTTTGGATGCTTCATTTTGATGCTTCTGGCCTGGAGAGAGACTTTCGAGTCCTGCAGGTGGTGTTAGGCGGGGCTCCTTGGACCGGACATCGGGATCGCATCTGCAAGGTACGCGAGACTGTCTCCACACTGCGGGCATGGAACCCAGACACCACTAACGGATTAGGTTGGCAACGTCTCGCCATGAACTTCCTCGTTGTTGGTGTCACACAAATTCAGGGCAGCTTGGTCTCGGGCTTTCCAGGGTGCCTGAACTGCATTGAGACACAATCTCCCGTCTCGAGACGAGATAGGCTCGCCTGATATTGACATCTCCAGATTTCTGGTGTTGATCGACCCGGCATCTGAATCACTCTTTCAAGGGTTCCAGATGTGGCATGCATGGGAAGGAGTCAGTGGGGTCTGATTTTAAGAGTCGAGTCTCAGTCCATTCTCAGCATACCTAGGTACCAGGGTATCATGGCCCAAGTCCGAATGGGTGTTCGGACGGAGTCTCTTCAGCAACACATGCAGCATCAAATCAGCGTCAACGCAACTCGGGACATATGCTTCATTTGCCCGACCGGGCGGAACGATTCTGAATTGCTCTTCGATGATTCCAACTGCTACCGTAGCAATTGTCCTCCCACACGGACAACTAAACAGCCGGTCCCGCATTGATAAACAGCCTGTACGACCTGAATGGACCTTTCCTGTTGTCCGTGTTGTTGTACTGCCTCGAAGGCCCCAGCTCCAACTGGTTCGTACAGAAGTACAGATACCCATTCAGGATCGCAGCGCTGTCGGCATGCTGGACCAGCCCGTTCCTCACCAACGTCTTGACGTAGTAATTCTCCGCCGCCACGAGACCCGACCCACCAGCCGGGACGCCGTTCACTTCCTCAGTGATCCTCGACTGATCCGTCTGCACGTAGTAAATGGCGTTCTGCTCGCTGGCCAGCATGAACATCCGCCCCTGGTCGTCCGCAGTGAACCCGGCTTGCTCGGAGCCGAGCTGGCCTGGGTCCTGCACTGCTGCGACTACTTCCTCGTCCGTGGCTTCGAAGTTCTGCAGGATCTCCTGGGGTATATAGTAGAACCGTCGGGACGACAGGACGCCCCAGTAGAGTTGCCCGTTTTGGAGGGCTATTCCATCCGATGAGGTGGTGCAGAATGACTTTGTCGTTCCGTTCCAGCAGTAGATTGGCTCTCCATTGTACGAGCCCACGTAAGTTGGGTCTGCCTTGACACTGGGGTCACCAGCTAGTCTCTTCACGACGCCTCCTGTGGCAAGGTCGACGGCCAGGAGCCCACCATTCACTGATGCGTCCGTGAGGAAGGCAAATCCACCAGTCCCGGCCGTGTTGTTGATGCGCAGGTCATTGAGATTGGTCCCACTGGAAAGAATGTCATCCGGGAACAAATAAGTCTTAACCAACTCCTTTGACACAGAGTCAAACTGCATAATCTTCGCACCCCCCGAAACCGCAGGCGCAGTCTTCTTGTACGGGATGCCGTTGTCCAAGACCCACAGCTGTCCATGAGCATCCAGCACCAGGTTCTGCACGTTGATGAAACATTCCGAGGCGTTCTGGCCCGGCTGACAGTTCTGGATCTCAGCTGATGGCCAGGGCTCCTCGTCCGTAAAGCTGGTCGCTATGGTCACGGTGTTGGTTGCATTCTCAAAGTTGCGCGGGTAGGTCAGGTAGATGTTCTCCGCGAGGTCGAGTGCCAGGCCGGTTGGTGCGTGCGTGCTCTCGTGCACTGCCTCGAGGGCGCCGCCGATGAGCTTGAAGTCTTGCACGCAGACGCCATTGGTGCTGTTGGAGCTGGATAAGGCTGGGTCCGGGCAGACCGTGGGGAATGTTGCGATGGCGAGGTTAGTCAGGGTGAAGAGTCCGAGTGTGAGTAAGTTCGGCGAAGGCATATTGGCTGGACAAATGTACTGAATTCCTTTCAACCTGTTTACTTCTCTGCCCAAGTGACCCGAATTGTCGAGACCTCGAACTTCCGGGTGGCATGCGATGATTCACCTGTTCGTAGCTTCCTCTCCGTCGACAATAGCGTACTTGGTCCAGAGTTGTCCACAGAGATGTCTCGCGCAACACGCAAGAGCGAATCAGTTAA